>LQNS02000179.1:34020-47371 GCA_001587735.2 Parhyale hawaiensis
AGACATGTAGTAGGAGTTGGCACAGTGCACCGCCACTGGCAGGAGAAGGGTGCAAAGAATAGAGATAGACACTCGAGTGGACGGCCCCTTTCATGGCCTACCACACGAGAGAGACTAGAGGAGCCCAGCGTACGGGAAATAAGTATGAGACTTTAATAAGAGGTTATATCATCTTAAGAGCAATATAGTGACAATTTATAAAAATGCATAATTCGTAGATATGCAAGGCCCGCCATATCGAAGCTAAGGTTTCGATGGAGATATCAGGAAGATAATCAGAGTAGAGTAAACGGAGCTAACGGATTGTCGACAGAGCATTCACGAATAGTCGACAGAGGGCCAACTGAATATAAGAGAGCGCCGACGGATCGTTAATAGAGAGTGAAGGAGTGTTATCGGAGAGTTAATGGAGAGTTAACGGAGAGTTAATGGAGAGTTAACGGAGAGTTAATGGAGTGTAAATGGAGAGTTAACGGAGTGTTAAGAGAGAGTTAACGGATCGTTAATGGAGAGTTCATGGAGAATTCACGGAGAGTTCACGGAGAGTTCACGGAGATTTCACGGAGATTTCACGGAGAGTTCACGGAGAGTTAACGGAGAGTTAACGGAGAGTTAACGGAGAGTTAACGGAGAGTTAACGGAGAGTTAACGGAGAGTTAACGGAGAGTTAACGGAGAGTTAACGGAGAGTTAACGGAGAGTTAACGGAGAGTTACCGGAGAGTTAATGGAGAGTTAACGGAGAGTTAACGGAGAGTTAATGGAGAGTTAATGGAGAGTTAACGGAGAGTTAATGGAGAGTTAACGGAGAGTAAACGGAGCATTAACGGAGAGTCAACGGAGAGTTAATGCAGGGCTAGTCCATGCTTAGGTCGACTAACTATACTTAGAGGGTAGTTAAGTCTAGGAACTGACTGCAAAGCCATACCTGAATCCTCGAACGAAGGGGTCAGGGCAACTCCGATTCTCCGTGACCAGACGATGATCCGTTAGGAGTGTAGTATCTCCTTTCAGGGCTCAGAGGTTACCTGAAAGGAGAAGAAGAAAGTGTTAACGGCCCGAATATAAAAAACAATTTACGTATAACTATATCAATAACCTCATGCACGGATAAAAACTCCCAAATTTCACCTTAGCTCGTGAGAGGAGGTCCGTTCTTCGTCACATAAGCAACGAAGGTCACAATCAGAGCGACAGTGGGGAGATGTGGTCTCGATGGAAGTCAGAAAGGAACTGGCGTCTAGCCTACCTCTACCTCTATATATAAACTTCTCACCTCCGTTAAAGCTCCTTAACGCTTCGTTTAGAGAAATGGCGAAATTTTCAACTAATTTTATTTATTTATTTTTTCTTTTGTCCAATTCCTCTAGAATTTTACATCTTGATGAAGTGCTAACTCTGACAGAGAGGTAAATCCTATTACTGGTCTAGAAGCTGGGCCCGTCTGCTACATAATAGTTATGAGAATCTAACCAATCGGTATCTTTCGTAAATAGGTGTTGGCAAGCGTAATCAATATTTGACATTACGTAAACAGATCCTATGAGTCTGAGTAACATTATATTGGACAATTTGATAAAAAGGACATTTTGGGGCGAGATGTCAGGGGCACGGGTAAAAAACTCCGTGCTCATGACATCAGTTCATTACTCTGTTTTTCATTAGCTAGTAACTATCTGATAGCTATCTAATTTTGTCAAGTTGTGTTTGTAATTTAAAGTGTTTCAAGTTATTCAAAGTATTTTACATTGCAATAATGGTAAATCATAGCTTGTCTGCAATTTGGATATCAAGTATAGCCATAGCAAATACAAGTAGCTACTCGGCTGTTTTTTCTAACCCCTTGAAGTGAAGCCACTAAGATTGTTCATGATTAGCTAACTAAATGTTCACAAAGCAAAAAAACCTTTAAATGTTGAATAAAATTTCTAGAACTAGAAAAAATAATAAAAAACAAACATGTTTTTTGTTTTAATTAAAAATATTGTTTTTGGTTTAAGTCAAAAACTATGGTTTTTGCCAACTCTGGTTGACATAGCAATTTCCAATTCTTTTCATGGATTTGTCATAATCTGAGTTGTATTCAAATTAGGTACCTAGGTAGCTAGATAAATGTTTGAACTGGAAAGAGAAACGTAGTAGCTATAGCTCATACCATAAGACATTATTGGATCAGCTTTATACAATGTAACAGAGGTAGTCTGAGCTACACACCAAGTCTAATTTTGGATGAACCGCCAATATAAATAGGATAGGTAATATCCCACCAATAAACTTTCAAACAATTGATTGACTCACCATTCGGAGCAACAATTATTCGATTGACAAGCTGGCGGGTTTGCAAGCAAGGTAGGGTAGTAAGCAGGAACAAACAAGTGTGAGAAGGAGGACAGAGTATGCAAATCAAGAGGAAGAATTGCTAAACATGATCAAAACAAAACTGGAAGGTTATGTCATATAGGTATGGCAAATAAGGTAAACATACCGGTATAGATACCAGTCCCAATGATATAGCATAAAGCAAAGAGCGCTCGAGGACAGGAGTAATTGAGTTGAATTAATTGGATAGTCTCGCTGGCATTCAAAGGAGATGATGAGCAAAGCATGGAGTGAAACTCACCTCTTGGTAGGAAGTATGGGATTGAGAGCAGATGAGGATCAGCTATGCCGAGCAAAGCAGGATCCACACCAGAGCAAAAGCAGCAAACAGAGCAGCTCACAGGTATGTAAATTAAAGCTCGTGACGTGACTAAGCTCGATGACTGACTAGCATGCTTTAATCCATGCAAAGCATGAGCAGGATGTGACCAGTAAAGAATGGACAAAAAACCAGTTGAACTCAAATAATGGTGAAATTATATGTCTGGTCTGAAAGCATGCAAAAAGAGAATTCATGAAACACAATGAAACAAGTTTAGTAAAATGAAACCAATTCATTTAGAAAACACAGAAAATAAAAGCAAGAAGACAACAGGAAGAAAACCTGGGGAGAGCCTCCACATTGTCCATGATCAAGTATTTACCAAAGGGAGCACTTAAGGAGATTTCAATGTAAAACCCTTGAAGACACATCAGACGTGATATTCACGAGAAGATTTGAAACAGAAAAGGCAGGTCCCTGAGATCGCGTCTGCCGCCGAAAGGGAGTGGAAACATTTGGACGAGCAAGCTGGTCACTAGGAGATCCGCGGTGGAGATTTGGAAGTCAAGAACGACTATGACGCTGATATTTGTTGATAATGGCTCTCGCGTCAGCCAAGTTTTATGAAGAGAGCTCAAGCTCACTCTCCGCCGAGTGGAGGAAGATCAAGAGGCTCATCAGTCATTGGGTCACAACTAGCAGGAAGTTGAACTGGAGAGTCAAGAGCAGGCATATGTTACGGGGCCCAGCAACCCTAGGAAGCTTATAAAGGTTATCTTAACCATTAGCTAGGCCTTCGAGACGTGTGTCTTTCGCGCCCACTTTGCTTCCTTCCTGATTTCTAACTCCTACTTCATGTTTTATTTTGTTCTTTTTTCCCGACTTGCTGTTCTCATGCCCATTGATCCTGTGTGGGAACACCTTCATGCATGGGTTCCCCAGTTCTATCGACATACTATGTGTCCCTTGTTCTTTCCTCTGTGATATCGTCTCGCTTGGAAACGGAGGCTTTAACTTTCTAACTAAAACTAACAGGAGCAGGCACAGAAGTATTTGTGCCTCTAAGGCTAAGGGCAAGCTGAAAATTTTCAGCTCCTTGATCTTCAAGAACCACTTCGAGGGTAGAAACTATGGTTTCCTTCTACATAGACTAACCACAACTCAGACATGGATTTGGAGACTTATCCAAAGGAGCATCGTCCAGAAGAATTGGTGATAGTTGACCAATTTTATTAGCAAAGGGTGTAGATTACCCTGGCAGAGGCAAGAACGCCCACTTGTGGCAGCGTCACAAAACCGGACTGTTGGAGAATCGTCTCCACCTGTAGGAATTTGATAAGCGTCTCCTACACCAATGCGGCACTCTTGCCAGGTTCGGGTAGAGATTCAAGAGAAGGTGTAATATCTAATGCTAGTCGCAGATCTGCCAGAGTCACCTGATGCTGAAGGTTTACTCCCCTCGACATCCCCAATGAGTGGAGGAGCGCAAGGAGACCGCCGAACTGACACTGATGGAAAAGAACAGGAAGAGGAGGAAGATCAAAACGAGTTTGAACGCTAGGAAACAGCATCAGAACGGGGCGAAATACTATCAGAACGTGACGAAATCGCGTCAGAACGTGACAAAATCGAGTCAGAAAGTGAAAAAATTTAGCCTGAAGCTGACTATCGGGTAGCAGCAGACTTTCCATAACCTCCCATAACTGGAGAATTGCATGGAAAACCAGAAAAATCGAATTCAGAACCGGAATGAAATCCTGAGAAGCAGTCGTCAGAGCTCGAAGTTCAGAACATCTTGGAGGGAGGAGCACCAGATAGCTTATAGCTAGTGCTTAGAATATGTGGTGATCTCAACACCACCCTCTCTGTCTGATGATTCACTGTTCTCACTAAGAGTGGTATCTCTGGCAACATCGACACGTAGAAAAGATGAATGGTGCTGGAAGAGGTCCATCAAGAAACCATTGGTCTGAATGTAACCAGGCAGTGGAACCTTTTTCCGGAGCTGAGTATAATAAGAACTAGAGATGTTAGCATTACCAGATGGCAATGTTTTTGATAAGCAAGGCCATTCGCAAGAACACCTGAAACCAGGTATGGGCCTTGGTATCATGGTTGTAGCTTGCGGGTTGTTGTATTTTCAGGAATAACTCTCTTCTGCAACACCAGATCTCCAACCTCATGAGGCTCGAAGTTGGGGTGGCCAGGTTTCCACAACTCTTGGCCTTGGGTCTGATGATCAACAACAGCTGGAGATGATGGCAGGTGAGTTTCGTGGAGAAGGTACTCAGAAGGAGACATATCGTCGGGGCGGGTGGAGTTGCGCACCAAGGAAATGCTGGTGAAGTTACGCACCGCCCTTATATGGCGCAAATGAAGGAAGATTCAAATTCTGATTATCCCATCGTAAAGAGCAACATTTTAATCGTATTTCTACCAATTTTCAGCCAGATAGACGAAATACTTAACATCCATCCAGATCGTCAAAGTTAGCATGGTGTTTTCAGTAGCTACCTACCAAAAACACTTTTTCTTTTATTTCTTCAAAATCCCGCAAACTTTGATGCCACAAACGCAAGACTGAATGAAATTTCATTGGGTTTGTTGCATCCTATTGGAAAAACGTAGTTTTTTTATTTTTTCATCTGTTTTGTGCTATCTGTGATATCTTGGTCGCCAAATCCATTTTTCGTTGTGCAAAACGCCGTGTGCGATTTTTTTTATGGCGGGTGGAATTGCGCAATGTCGGCGGGTAGAGTTGCACACGGTTTTCAACATATATATTCCTGTATAAACACTTGAAAACCGCAACCGCTGCTACCATAACCGTTGCAACCCCGACAGTTCCAACCACTAACCTCAACTGCAACCACTGTAACAACTGCTACCACTGTAACCGCAACTGCAACCACTGTAACCGCAACTGTAACCACTGTAACCGCAACTGCAACCACTGTAACCGCAACTGCAACCACTTTAACCGCAACTGCAATTGCTGTAACCATGAAAGCTGCAACCGCAACACCTGCACAGGAGACCGCTGTAATCGCAACTGCAGTAGCTGCAGCTACTGTAATTGCGATAACTGCAACAACAATTGGGGCAACCACGAAAGCTGGTACGTCGACTGCTGCAACCGCAACCTCTGTAACCGCTGTAGTCGCGACCGCAGCAACCACAACCTCTACTGCTAGGTACCTTTGTTTCCTCCCTCTCTCCACTGTATTTTCTTACGATTTTGTCGATTTTTCGGGTGCGAAACTCTACCCGCCTTTTGCGCAAAATCAGCCCGATTTACGACGATGACGGTTGCGCGCACTTTTTCGTTGAAAACTTTTTCTATAAAAGTTACTGAGTTGAAACTTATGGTGCACGTAGTAGACAACCAGGCCTTTATGCATGCAAAAGCAGAGGTTTCTATATGTCATTCTTTTTTGCGCTACATCAAAGTTTGCGGGAAATGCTCAACTCCACCCGCCCCAACGATACCAAGTTGCGAGTGGAAGATATGGTTGTAGGTAATAATCTTAGGAAGGTGCTGATCCCAGCACAAATTATTCTGACTGCCAAGACTGCGCAGCATCTCGCTAATCGTGCGATTAACGCGCTCCGCGGCTAGATTAGATGATAGGTTGTTGGGCGTGCAATATGCATGACGGATGTTGTGGCAAGTTAGGATATCTTTAAATTCTCGGGCCACAAACTCCTTTCCATTATCAGAAAGTGACTTGGAAGTGTGCAAAGAAGTGAAAACACTGGCCTCAAAGGTAGTTGCAACAGTAAGTGCCTGTTTGTTCCTAATAGGAACACAACACAGCCACTTGAAATTGAGATCCACAACAACCAGACATCCGATGTAACCTCTGGGAATTTGGGGAAGCTAGATTAAATAAACAGCAATGAGATCAAAAGCCCCATTAGATTGTATCTTGATCATTGGTGGTTGAACATGCACAGCAGAAACCTTGTAGAGCTAACCCACAGAAAAAGAGAGACACACATCAGAGACAATTGTTAGCTACCATGTCAGGGTTCCAACCCAAACCTCGCAAGGTTTCAAGCAATTTGTTTTTGCCTGGATGGTAATTTTGCCCATGTATATGGATAGCTACCTTAACAAAGAGAAAGTAAGGCAGCACTAGAACGCGACGTGACTCATGGGCAAACCAAATTTGGCCATCAGTAACCATGAGTTTAGACCAATGTCTCTTGTACTTGGAAAGAGAGGGATTATCCCACTCAGGCACTAGACAGCCTGTTGACAGCAGCTGTAGCTACAGCTTAGTAACTTGATTACTGCGTTGAGCCATGCTGGTCTGCTCATAAAAGGTGTGTGACTAGTCGGAACAGTCACGGGACAAATGTCATCCTGCACCAAGCAGATTTCATAGTGCTCATGTAAGGCTTGAGTCTTCCTGAATGGTGCAAACAGATTACCAAACTTGCAAGAGCTGGTGACATAATTAACTGAGATGTCAAGTTGCTGAAGAATGTCCATGCCAATGATGAAGTAAAATAGCATGCAGTAATCTTCAAGAACAGAAAATGAGCTGTTAACCTGAAGGGAAGTTGAAAGCTGAAAAACAATATTAGTTTGGCCCAAAGTCAGAACAGAATTCCCAACAGTTCAAATTTGGATGACATCATCTGACAACTTCAAGTGGTTGTCAGTGCTCGACAGATCTGCATAAAGACTTCGATACCAGGCTTATCTGAGCGCCAGTATCAAGCAAAGCGCAGAAATGTTTACTATTTACATGCACAGTTATGCAACAAGGCAAACAGGTGATGTACTTGGAAGCACAGGCCAACTGTGGTGGCTAAGTTACACAAGCAACCAGATCTTGGTTATTCTCATTACGCAAAACATCAATGTGATTTTGAGCTTCAGGAAAAGACTCACTACAAGGTTGATAGGAGTCACTAAGCAAGTAGTCGGTTTGCCACCAGTGGATAATAGTGCACTGCGGCTAGGCACTGTAGATGGACATGTTTTGTATCATCACTCAGTAGCTAATGGTCCAAACGATACACAACTGGTTGTGACACTTCATTGTGGAACCATACTTCAAATTTAAAATAATGGGAAAAAGCACTAAATCCTCCCAACATTTGGGGATTGTCCTGGTAATGCCATCAGTTTGACAGCTGCCTTGTTATAGCCACCTTTCTTTAGGTTGTATTGGTCAGGATTTGCCAGAATTCTCTTGACTAATAGCTCTTTTAAAGCCTGGGAAGTAGGGGGGAACCTCCAAACTGAGATCATGCTGGCTCTATAGTACTGTTGTTGTTGTTGAGTTGCCTCCAAGAGGGCGGAGTTTGAACAAGCAACAATGAATCATAGAATCGCCTCCACCAGGTACTGTTTCCAAAAGCTGCAAGACCTCAGGAAGTGCATGAGTTCCTGGAACATGCTCAACAGGACAGGAAGAAAGTTGAGATAAGGTGTCAGGTATGGCATTATCCTGTCCAGGTCGGTATCCAATCTTGAAGTCAAATTCAGCAAGATCAAAGTCCTCATGATAGGAGCGTTCTGGAGAGCCATGTTACTCATACGGTATAAACCAAAGGACGATGAACTGTGTAGAGAACAAATGGGATTCCATAGAGGAAACCACGAAAGGCCTTTACTGCCTAGCGAATTGCAGCTAACTTTCTTTTTATGGTGCTTTAGTTGTACTGAGCCTTGCTGAAAGACATAGAAGCATACCCAATAAAACGGGTGGCTGCTCCTTCTGTGACTGAAGCTCATGCGCCAGTACCAGAAGAATCAGTGGCTGGTTCCAGTTGGACGCTGAGGGACCATTGTATGGATAAGCCAACTTAACTTCCTTGGAAAGAGTATCCTTCCGAGCTTCAAAACTAGTTTCCATCTCAGGAGTCCAAGTCAAGTTGATATTGTCCTTTTCTCATCCAAGATGAAAGAGGCTTGCAAAGAGTGGAACAGTGCAGGATGAACTTCCGTTAAAAGTTGACAATTCCAAGAAAAGAATGAAGCTCTTTCACTGTACAGGGCTTTGGGAACTGTCGGATCGTCTTCATGTAGTTTTCTGATTTGTGAAGGCCATTAGCGCTCATAACTTGTCCGAGGAATTCCACTTTTTATTGAAACCAACTACAGTTTCCAGGCTTGATCTTGATGCTGTTAATACTTGAGAGTGGCCAAAACCTTGGAAACGAGGGACCCGTGATCTTTAAAGGATGGGCTAATGATTAGAATAGCGTCAATGTAGACGACTTCTTTGGTACTGGAGTAAGTACGGCTTGCATTTTACAATGGAATGCACTTGGGGCATTCTTCAGAGAAAAGCTCAGGCGTTTGAACTGGTAGTGTTTCCATGGGGTACTGAAAGCAGTGTATTCCATGCTGTCAGGATGAAGGGGCACCTGAAAGTAACCCCGAACTAGATCTAAGGTGGTGAAGTGAATCATGACATGAAGATCAAAATCAAGATCGTTCGTGTTAGATAAAGAGAACCGGTCTGCTTTAGTTACTTTATTTAGCTGTCTGTAGCAAGCACAGTCGAAGACCGTCCTTTTTCTACTTTGATAGGAAGCAGAGCCGGGACCGGGTGTGCATTCCTTTAGTGCGTGATCCAGAGCCGAGATTTCTCGGCTTTGCTTTCAGATCTTCTGAAGTGCACCGCCTTCTTGACCTAGACCCCTAATGGGGCACTGATACATCGGGTATGTGCCTTCTCTTTCTTCGGAAAGTGGCTGGTGTGTTCGCCGCCCCGCTTGCCTCTGTCTCCCGTCGGATGTTACGGCTGGGCTCTTTTCTTGAATGCTGGCGTGACCCAACTTGATCACACAAGTTTTGTCGAAAGTTTATGAGAGGTTGGTTGCGTCGAGGTTGTGTCGCTTTTTGAAAAGCAGGGTGCACTTCTCCCAACACAGTATGGTGTTCATAATGGCTTGGGAACTTGTGATGCTCTGCTTCACATTTCTCATGTGCTGCAGCTTGCTCTTGATGAGAGTCATGAGGCGAGTTGGTACAGCTTGACTTCAGTGCTGCTTTTGATCGCGTGAATCGCCTTGGGCTGCTCCATAAGCTAAAATTGATGGTTATTTGTGGTTCAGTTATTGTGGTAATAAGTAAATTTTTAACTGGCAGACGTCAATGTGTAATCCAGTTATTGATGGAAAGATTAGTGAGCTTTGGACGTGGCTTCTTATGTTCCACAGGGTAGTGTTTTGCGCCCTTTGTTGCTTGTCTTGTATGTATTCAGAGGACCTGTTTGATCTTGTTAATAATTTACTTGTTGCTTACACTGATGTTGCTTCGCTGGCTGCTTGCGATAAGCCTAGTGATAGGTTGCAGGTTTCAGAATCCATTCAGCGTGATTTGAAAGTATTTGATTCCTGGTGTTCTAGATGGGGGATGAGGCTAAATGCGGGCAAGACTAAGACCATGCTTGTGTCTAGGTCACGTACCTACAGGGAGACCTTCTTTCTGTGCACTCGTACTGGATGGTGTCACTTCCTCTGGTTGATGACGTGGTAATCTTGGGTGTTAATTTTGATCAAAGTTGACGTTTAAGCCCCACATTCATTCGGTTGCCTCACGTGCATTACAGAAGATTGGTCTGATGAGACACATACTTGGAGGATGTTTGGCTCGGTAGAGTTGACACCTCGCTGCTTTAATTGCTATGCCCTCCCTCTTCTTGAATATTGCTCTATAGTCTGGGGTTCTGCTGCCGATTGTCATTTATGTTTGCTTGCCAATGTGGTTCGTCAATGTGCGTTCATGCTGGATGGTGTTGTGCCTTCTGATCTGGCACATCGTCACAGAGAGTTGGTGGTGTTTGCTCTCTGTTTAAATTATATACTGTACTTGCTGACTAATAAAAAATTTTGACGTTTCAGGATAAATAAATCCCATCTTCAGAAAAAAGAAGAAAAAAACCTAAGCTACAATATATTTTGATAAGCAATAAAGAAATTTTTGTAGCTTATTTTTTTTCCTTTTTTTCTGATGATGGGATTTATTCATCCCAAAACGTCAGAAGTTTTTTGTTAGTCGACTTCTGTTTATTGCTTTATATTTACCATAGTATAGTTTTTATATAATTGCTCCAGTCATCCACTCTGATTTCTTCCAGAGCCAGTTGTTCGGGTGAGGTAGGGTAAAGGCGTTAATCTCCGATCACTGGCTTAGTCTCCGATCACTTGTACACCCTTTCATTAAAAAACTGCTGCAAGACAAATATTGATGCTTGAAAGATCAGCTAGAGCTCAAATTGTAGCCAAAGACATGCATAAAAGCTATGTCCTGCAAGTCATAAATTGTAATTCCCCAAACACAAAGTTTAGGAACTTTTTAAATAGGAAAATTGCATAAAAATGTGCAAATTTTTTTTTTTTGTGTTTTGAAAACTCGGGAAATTATTTTTTTGGAGAGGTTCGCTTGCATTAAAATTATGTCAGTGTTTGATATTGTAGTACACATAATGGACTAGCTTCTGGTAATTTTTTCATGAGTCCACGTAGCCCTCCTCACAAGGGGTGGGGGGGGGAGTGGTGATTGGACATTGCAGGCAAGAAGCATGGAAATTATTGTTCTCTAATCAAAATTCAAAGTCGTTCTTTAGAACCACGGCTATCTACAGTTCATTGTTGTTATTTGGTGCACCTTTTAGTGCTTGGTTTCATATTCTAACATTTAAACTTTTCTTGCTTCACGATGGCGTTAGTCTCTGATTACCATAACGGCCACTGGTCAATTGGTCGACCACAATGGCCAACCCCAGAAACCGTAGTGATTGACCGGTCAAACAGTAAAGTCCAATGATTGACCACAGTGGTCGACCAGATAGCCTCAATGATCAACTGGTTGAATACAATGGTTCCCTGATCGACCACGGTGGTCAACCAGATAACCGCAATGATTGACTACTCAGACATTGCAGTCCATTGATCGTCAGCAGTTGTCAACCAGATAACAGCAATGACCGACTGGACGGTTTATAAGGTACCAGCTGTCTATGCATGCTGTGTATCGTATATTGCGTCTGTGTGCACGACGTATAAGGTACCAGGTGCCTGAGCGTGTCACGTACAGCTCGTATATTGCGTCAGTATACATGGCACATAGGTGTCAGCTACCTGTGCGTAGCACGTATAGTACCGTAGCCATATTGCGTCAGTTTGCATGGCGCATAAGGTGCCAGCTGCCTATGTCACGTATAGCTAGTTTATTGCGTCAGTATACACTGCACATTAGGTATCAGCTGCCTGTGCGTGTCACGTATCATACCACAAAAAAAAAACTTGCGAAATGTAGCTACTTCCCCATTGGGGGTGCTACCCTAACTTATTGAATTAGCTATGTGGCTAACAATCAAACCCCGGCCAAAAATAACATCTTAGGCGATGGTATTAAATTTTCATGCATGAATAAGTCACGGATTTGACTTTTAAGTCCATGGTTGTTGCTCAAGCATGTATTTTCATAAAATTCATGTGATCGGAGTTGAAAGATGATTGAAAAAAAAAACAGTTTTATTAATATTTCCAAAACAAAGTAAAACTGGAGCTCGAAATATGTTTCTAAAATTTTTATTTTATGGCCCAAGGAAGGTGTAATACACAAGTTCATTTTATCAACCAAAAATTTGCTTTTAAAAAGCTTACTTTTTCACAAATTTTGCAGTGGCTCGCTTCCGGCAGAGTACCTCTTTCTGATAGCACCACGGCCTGCGTTTTAGTGGGTTTCTCCATATCAGGAAGACAGGTGAGTCGTCGCACTTTGTTATTAACAGGTAAGTACTCTTGCCGTTTTCTTTTTTTTTTTACTTAGTCAAAATTGTGGGGTAGGCTATGCTCTTGTGTAGCTAAGTATAAGAGCTGACCCCCAGAAGTTCTCTTGTAATTTGTGTTTGTATATGAGTGTAGACTCTTGTATACTCTTGAAAGAATTTAATACTAACACCTCACTTGTGTATGTTAGTATAAGAACTACTAAAATCTGATAACTGTTCTTGCCCCCTGTGCATGTACTAGAGTTACTTCACCTCGGATTTTTTTCACCATTTTTTGGCTCCGCCCTCTCACAGACCCACTGTTAGATAGGTAGGCACCCGACCCCCAGAGCCCCATTCCAGTACGACTCGCGGTGCGATCAACATCTCCAGCTCCTGTTCCTCTCCTCTTTTGCCTCAGAAACTTGGGAAAAGTGCAGTGATTGATCCCTTATGGACTTAGTCTCAGTGTGTTGAGATGCTTTTAGCACTTGAAAAATTTTTTCTAATTCGTCTTTTTGCACTAGAAAATTTTTCAGCTGTCCCCCATTGGGACTGGGTCTCTGTTCAGTGAAGTGCTTTGATATTTTGAAATATTTTGGGACTTAGTCTCAAAACAGCCTTATGCCCGGAGAGTGTTTGAAATTTTCTGATCCATTATTGACTTAGTCTCAGTGACTTATATGAGTAATCACTAAGTAATTTTATGGCTCGAATTACTTAGAAGATTTTTAACAGTTCCCATTTAGGGGACTCGAACTCAGTTTCTTCTATGGCCTTTTTGTTGCGCTACTTTGATGGGAAGCAGAGCCGAGACCCTGTGCGCATTCCTTTAGCATGTGATCCCAAGCCGAGGATCTCTGGTTTTGCTTTCAGATCCTCTGAAGTGCACCGCCTTCTTCTTGACCTGGACCCATATGGGGGCACTGATCCATCGGGTATGTTTCCTTTCTTTCTTCGGAAGGTGGC
>LQNS02000181.1:4715-19910 GCA_001587735.2 Parhyale hawaiensis
AGGACTGAAATAAAACATAGCTGTGACCGCACGTAGCAAATTTACATCACATCGACGAGTCGAAGTGTTTTAGGTGTGGGGCCTCAGACCTTCGTATATGGTTATCTTGAACATATCATCGTATTTTTTCGATGTATTTCATTCAGTCTCCCGCTCAAGACCGGCCAGCTACTTGAGCTGCAAAATATCGAAAAATGTTGTCGCCAAGTACAGAAAGTTCAGGCAATGGCTAACTGTTACTGTGGTTTCTCTCGCGAACAGAATTGGCTATAATGGTGCTCATATATGTTAGTAAGGAATAGATATATTCTGTGAAGAGTGCTGTGAAGTGAATATGAAGTGTAAATAAGGCTTCCATCAAGAAAAAGAAGTTAAATTGAGTCGCCGAAAGGAAACAAATTCAGCTCTAGTGTTGTGAAAGTTTCCACCAACACGCACTGCAATTTTTTATAGTTAATTGCTAATTAGTATATATTATCTTCATTTATTTATACGCTAGAGATAAATTTTGCAATTTAAGACGATTTTTTTCTGGTGAAATTAGTTAAAATACTTCTAGGCTGTTCAGCCATAGATTCATTGATGATGACGTCACTTTTTGGTGCTAATTTTTCGTGAGTCCTCCCGTTACGCTCTTTGCTTCCTGGGCACACCCATATCTATGCAATATAGCCAAGCATGCACTAAGACAGTGAGAGGAAGATGTCTGTCTCATAAGCTTCCTCCAGTAATAGGTTTCTGTCATGTTATATTAATATAGACTAGGAAGCCATATTCGGTAAATTTATAGAAAAAGCTTTTGATATGTATAGCTAACTATAGGCTATGCATACTAGAGTATATGCATTTAATTACATATTTAGGCAGAAGAGGAAAAAAGAGGTTTCAAATTTCTTGGTGACATTTGGCATTCTTGGGGATACAAAAAACACGGCAACGCTGTGTACAGTACCCAGTACTGCACAAAGACAGTCTGTGGCGACAGTGGCGTGTTGTGTACCTGTTGCAATAGCAACCTAACGTCACTTTTTTTTTTTTTTAAAGCGCAATGAGATAAAAGTTTTTCACTTTTATTTACATTACGATCAATTTGTTTTGCTATATTATCAATTAATTGAACTTATGATCATTGTTTGGAGCGGAGCCCCTCGATCGTTGTCACATTCACAAACTTTAACTAATAATGAATAATATGCTTGGGCGACTACTACGTGTTAGACGTAACGATAACAATGAGCCTGTAATGAGTTGTAGTGAAATGTACTCGTCTTAACAATTGTTGCAATTTCAGGATGTTTACAACTACTATTCTTTACTTAGATTTTTTCGATTTGTGTGTTACAATCATCTTGAAGTATTTCAGTCCCTTTGTTCCCCCAAAAATCACGAAATAAGACGTTCTGTTCTCAATCTCCCAACTGTGCGTGTTGACGTTGAGAAACGCGCTACAGTATTTCAAATTGCAACGCTTCTCAATAAACTTCCTGAGTATTCATTAGATCTCATTTTTTATGTCTTAAAAAAGCGTTTTAAAGAATAAGTCATGCAATTGCATTATCGTTTGCTCAGTGTTGCCCCAAAAGTTTATTTTTCAGTGGCTACGCAGATGCATTATTCTACAGTGCTCAGTACTAGTCTGCCAAATACTTGTAATGTATCAAATGTATCTGTGTGTAAAAAACTCATCACCAGTTACGCAGTGCCACTGTGTGGGTGAAGTCTGATTGAGCAGCTGCGCTGCCTGTGCAATGTTCTCGAAAAGTTATAGTGCACGAGTACTGTCCCTATTCCCGACCGACCACCCCTGCTAGAGAAAAGAGTCCTTTCAATGAGCGCCCGTGTGAAATGGTTAGGTTAGGCCGGGACTGGTTCTGCTAGCGTTCCTAAGTGTTTTTACTGTATTTATGTGAGTTTTTAGGGTTTTTATTGGTTTTTAATCTTGAGTTAAAATTTTTTATAATATAAGTGTTTTTTTTTTTACTTAGCGTCAACCTTTGATTGGCCTTACTTAGCGTCAATTTTAAATCGTATATTTCGGTTTTAAACAGAACCAGACCTTACCTTTTACCTAACCTTATGAGAAAAAGCTCATTGGACGTTAGCAGAGCCAGACCTTGCCTTATACCTAACCTTACACGTACATATTCATTGGCCTGTAGGCTGTTACACTTAAAAGTCCTTCATACTAACAATTATACCTAATGCAAAAAATTACACTTACCGACCTCATTTATGTCTAAGCCCTTCAATAGGGGTCTACTGCACAGCACCAGCAATAACGTATGCATTAAATGTTTCCGTAAACCTGAAAAACTCAATAAATGTTTAATCAACAATTATCTCTCAGTCGCCTTTAACAAAACTTGCGTAGCAGAAAACCTGTTACCGAACTACACGATATATATATACATATAGCCTACAGTACTCGTGCATTATATATATATATATATTTTCCAGTCGGTAATATGACTGATAGTTAACGTCAGTCGGTATTTTTCAGTGCCCTCTCCCCCCCCCCCCCAATGTTGTATACTTCGCGACATCCCTGACCACTCGGTATTGTTTTCGAGGTTGTCAAGTGTATAAATTTTTATGTGAGGTTCCTCGACAATTTATGTTCCCCAGTTAGGGCAAAGTATTCACTCATTTTATTTTGTCCCTTAAACACAACTTGTAACCACAAAACGTCGATAAAATGTTTACCGTCAAGGTGTCAACTCAGTTCTCGACACAAGTGTCACTACTGCAGTGAAGTTCCATAATTCTCGTCAAATTTGCAGTAAATTAGAACTCAGAGAAGCAGAAAACTTTTAATATATCTATGAAAAAGCAAAAAAATCTTATGAAACATCTAATTTATTCGTTTTGCGTAAGAGAAACAAAATGTTACAAGGTGAAGCTGGTGAACCTATCTTGGCCGCAGCCTTAATCGCGCGAAAATATCCAGCAGGTTGGACGCTCTCGAAAACGCTCAGAGCTGCGATTTGAGGACGAAAATTCGCAGCGATCGGCGAACTCGCCTTAGTGTGGACAAATTTTGGCGGTAGTCTGGACGGGGCGTAAGGTAGGGTTGGGTTAGCTTAAGGTATGTTGGGTTAATAAAGTTCCTGTGGGGTCGTTAGCAAGCCTATAACGACGCCGGCTATTTTCTCCCATAGAAAAACAATGGGAACTTCAAAGTCATATATCTCAAAAACCATCCATTTTCGATTGATATATATGGATATCATTGCATTTCTCCTATAGATAACAATCGGTATATAACAAGGAATTAGCTGGGCGCCATATTGGATCTTTGTAAAAATTTACCGTTTTGCCATCACAAATGGTTTGTCAGGTCTAAATAATACATGTTTGGCCACCACATGGTGGCCGGTCACAGCAAACACACGGGAGCAAAAGCTGCTCGGGTCATTCGACTATACAAGACACTGCAAACTCACCTCTGCATCTCCCCAGGCCCAGACACCTCCAGTGCAGGACAGCCAGACCCAGGAGGCATCCACACCAGCTATAGATAGGTACCAACTAATCCCTACACAAAATTAAGCTGCAACTACCTAAATCATGGTAGTTCTCACTGCGGAGCTCTAGTAGGTCAGGAACTCCTTAAACAATGTTAAACTCATCTACCCCTAATCGCTACCTCTCGCTTACCCCACACTCTTACCAGGTTCTCCTTGACACACTCAATCATCCTCGCACTTGCCGCTCCATCACATCCAAGCATTCGAGTCAACCATTCCAGGCCCGTTCTCTCGCACACCACACCTTCCTGAGCACCCCACTCTTCCAAGACTACTTGCATCATTACCCCTCGTTCCTGTGAATATGCTGCACACTCCAAGATTAAATGTTCTACACTTTCATCCTCACCCCAGTCACACATTTGGCACACACGACTTCCTGTTTCACTCCACCGATAGGTGCGAGCATTGACACAGAGAGCCTGAGACCGTGCTTGAAACAGCAGGTCACCCCCTCTACTTCCATCATACCAACATTCATACTTAGGACATTCTTTATTTCTGTACCATACTAGATTGATTTTTCTTCCTTACCTCCTCTCCATTTATCAAGTCCGCATGTCTGCACTCGCCTATCAATTTCTTTTCTCCACTGCAGCACATTCCAATCCAGACCTTCCACAAGCACTCGCCATTCATCTCTAGCCAGTCCAGGTACCTGGTGTGCCCACCTAACGTGCAGGCCACAACTATCAACTGTACGTCTACACACTCTATCCCATTTGCTCTTGCGGACATTCCACAGGTGCACCTTCCTAGCCCACCTTCCACTATCCATACGTTCCAGCCGTACTTTATTGTTCGGTGGTGAAGTGCCAACGGTTCGGTATCGCATCAACGGAGGCCCGGGTTCGATTCCCCGGACGGCACGCTACGGATTTACACTGCGTGGAACACTCCAGCACCGAGAGGCCAGGTGATGCACGATAAGGGATCCTAAATTGACTCTCAGCACGGACTGCTTCTCCTACTCTTCACACTACTGGATCTTCAAAATTCTAGAATTAAGGCAAAAAAAAAACCTCGATAGGTGTATCCATTGTACCCTGTATACGAGATAATAAATGGTATATATATTTTTTCAGTGTACCTTTTATCATGCGTTCCTTAAATGTGCTCTATCCCATATCCCCTCTGAGTGTCTCTGTTGCTGTCCCCCTTGGTGCACTTGAGCTGCCCTAGCAACCTTTGTTTGTATCACTTCTAGCTTGCTGATTTCACTCTCATTCCATGGCACAACATCCATACCATACATCACACTTGTTACAGCCACCACTTTTCATATCTCTCTCAGAATTTCAAACTTACAAGCCCTTATGCGGGCAGCACTACACAGTCGCCCCAACCATTCATTTGCCTTGCTTACTTACTCATGTTTATTCTGTCACACCCAAGCTCAGCCACCCATATCCCTAGATATTTGTAGTCTCTTGTCCGCCCTATGTCCTGGCCCCCAAGCTGCCATACCCTATTTTCATCATCTGCTGCTGAGGTACCTCAAATCAAGTAATCTGTCCTTATCATTTCCATCATATAAATAGGTAATTTTCTGCTAATGGTCACAACTCGATATTGTATTTTTTTATTAATGTAGGTAGTATGGAGTATTCTAATACGTTTTTTATTTTGGAATGACGTTTTCGTTGCATATGCTTAGTTTTCGAGATATTTACTTCTGAAGTTCCCAGTTCAATTTGCAGGGCGATGTGAAATAGGGCATAGGCAAACCCACAACATCATATCTTTGAATCGATATACTTGCATATCTCGCAAAAATACATGTTCTGCCACCACAGGGTGGCCGGTCAGCTCTAAATAATACATGTTTTGCTACCACAGGGTGGCCGGTCACAGCAAACACTCGGGAGTAAGGAGTAAAAGCTGCTTGAGTCACTCGATTATACAAGACACTGCACCTCACATCTGCAGCTTCCAAGGCTCAGGCGCCCACAGTGCAGGACAGCCAGGCCAGGGACATCCACACCAGCTATAGATACCAATTAATCCCTAAACAATAAACGACACTACCCCTACCTAAGCCATGCTAGTTCTCACAATGGATCCCAAGTATATAAGTACTCCTTAGTCAGTGCTAAAATCATTTACCCCTATTAGCCACCTCTCTTACCCCACACTTTTGCCAGGTATTCCTTGACACACTCAATCATCCTCACACTTGCCGCTCCATCACATCCAAGCATTCGAGTCAACCATTCCAGGCCCGTTCTCTCGTACACCACTCCTTCTTGTGCACCCCACTCTTCCAGGACCACTTGCATCATACTCAAACTTACAAACGCGGCCCTCTGCGCGGCTGTTTTTCCCCGTCACCGTTGGTCTAGGATAAATTTGGCCAATTTCTTCGCATTTCCACATTTTTGAACCGATATGGACCATTCAAGCGCCAGAATGCGTCTCTATGGGTCCGCTTTACGACGTGTTATATAGGATACATATATATATGTTATGTTTGTCCTGATATTTTGTAGAAATATGTTAAATACATTCCTCAAGGCCCCATCAAAAGATTCATTAACCTACTCTACATGGTTAAACTTTATTTTCAAATAATGAAAATCGTTCTCTTACTTTGCCCGCTACAGTACGTTGACTAAAACCGGCGCGTAAACAAGCAGTAACAATTATTAAAGCTAATGGTTGCGTGGGCTGGTTGCGTGGGGGTTTGTTAACCTCATGGAGTTTCTCCGTTCCTGCGTCGCCAGTCTGGTGTGATTTAATAATAATAATAATTACTTTTCCGTGCAACTTCTAGTAATTTTATTCGAGGACATTGCAGCAGCAAAAACGTTTTCCCCGCTACGTGTACTGTGAAATGTCGTATCAAACTTGACGATCCGACAATTTTGGAGGGTCGAAACCAGCACAGAACTTTTTATTGTTGGTCAATCGTGGAGTGGCTTCTTGGTGCGGTGGTTCTTGGTCCCACTCTGTCAATATGTTTTTCTTTTACTTTTTCTGGAAAGTGATATTCAAACCGAACTCTTTTACAAGCGTTCAATATGAAGTAAGGCAAAAACTTGGTGGCTTAGAGCAGTACTTCCATTGTGTTTGATTTCGTTCCGCTTCATTGCAGGCGATTAACCATCTCAGGCAAGAAGTTCCTGCGTCAATTGGTCCGTTAAACCATTGCATTACTCGAATGTTTATATTTTATTACCTATTCAGTTTTTGTTGTTCAAGCTCATTTTCACAGTATGGAAAACGCGATTTCCATGCAAGCCGACTTGTTGTCCTGCTTTATTGGTCTGGATATTTTTCATAAGGTTTACCTTTGGAAATTCGCCAATGATATTAGTTCCTAAGCTGATGGCAAGAAAGCCTCGCATAGCTGCCGGAGCAAACTTGCAGAGACAGGGATCCTTACCATGGAGGATGGCAGTCTCGTAGGCGAGGGCAAACAATCCACAAGAGTAGGAGTCTGTCTGTACCTGAGCATTCAACCAGTGCAGGTATACTGTCTTCACTCGGGGAACTTTGACGTATAATTTCTAGTACATCCTTTGACATCAATACTTGGAGTTGAACGAATTGAGCAAGCGACGAAGACTTCTGTTTCATTGTGCTGCAAGTGAGCGTTGAACTATTTTGGAGTATGTGTTTCTAATTGGACTGATAGAGGTACACCCCCTCCGAGAACATTGTAGGTTGGGGGCAAGGACTGGTCCTGCTAATGTCCTATGTAAAGATAGGTGTTTATACAGGGTTACTATGTATTAAACGACATTAGAACACTAGCAGAACCAGTCCTGGCCTCCTAACCTACAAGGTTGGCGAGGTAAGTGCTCATTGTTATGCCGGGGCCACATACGCATTTCCACGCCCAACTGGTGGCTAGGATGAGCAGCTCGCGGGCCGCTTTGATACATATTTGAAATCGGTATCATGGATACCGTAGCATAAATGTCGTCCGAGTCTCGCATCCTTGCATCAAGTTGTCTGTGCAAATGACTTGTGTGTCCCCGGCATAAGGGGGCTGGTATTAGGCTGGATGGTCGAGGTAGATGGTGGCAGTATAAAAAAAAAATTAACGTTTATCTGTCGAGAAGTGGGCGTGCGTTACAACGTAGACTTATTTTCCTTCAAAAAGAGATAAAATTTGCAAAAATCTACGATGTTTATAATGCTTTTTTCACTATCTGAACCTAAAGGTTCGATAGATTTATATATATATGCAGGGACTACTGTGTCAGGAGGATATAATATAATATGCAGGGACAAATGGGTCAGGAGGATTTATATGCAGGGACTACTGGGTCAGGAGGATATACAGTACATTACCTTTGATCATGCAAATTGAATTTTTTTTACCTAATTTTTCAAGATGAGTGTCTAACTTTGAAATATCGATATTAACTAAATGTGTGGCTATATTGCCAATATAAACAGCACTTGTAAAATAAATATATTGCCATTGGTTAAGTTTATCATACAATTTTCTTATTTACGAGTTTTTTACTGCTACCTCAGATCATGCAACAAGCTAATAAAAACGTCATCAAGAGGAAATAAATACAAGTGAACAGGAATATTGTTATTGAACGTCCAAAACCAAGAAATTATAACCAAAACAATGCAATAAACACTGAAATAAGTGTTCAGTAATGGTAAACAAAACAATTTAATTTTGAACATAGCACCCTCCATTTTTCATGATTTTTTAAGGCGATTATCGACAGACTTTGTCAGGTTTGGTATTTCAGATGGTGGAATAGAATCTGCTGCTGTTTTTACTGCATTCTACAGGCTTACTTTGCTCGAAAACTGCCGACCACCTGGTCGGCAACAAGCTGGTAAACAAGCTCTTTCTATTTCTGGAGCTATGCTTTGGAATGTTCTTCCCACTTCAATTGAGGATGTGACTGAATATAATCAGCTCACCAAATTGGTGTTGGCACACTTCGATCAACCCTGACAATTGCACTAAAACTCTTTACATTAATTGTGCTAAATTCTCTAGCTGAAGAAGGCATACTTTTGTACCTGTAATAGAAATGTAAATAACTAATATTGTCTACATCTGCTCCTTTAGCTTTTTTACGCTTCCAAATATCAAAACTTATAGATACACTAGTTGCGTACCACACAACGCCTTTGTAAACATACTATATTTATTTTACTATGTAATTTCACGTTTTGAATGTATTATAGATCTTTCGAAGTGTGATTATATTCAGTCTGTCGTATATTCACAGGCGCACTGTTGCGTTACATGCAGCGTATTTGTAGACTTACTATGTTTATTTTGATGTGTAATTATATTCAATCTTTGTCCTAAGAGGCATCACTATATTACGCCACATAACATGGGCATCGTATATATCAAATTGTTTTAGACAATTTTTTTTAGTTTAATTAATTTTTTTATTTGTTTATTTTATCACTATTGTTATTTTTTTTATTCTGCCCCAGGGGTAGATACAGGCGGGACACTTTACCTGCCGAAATATTGAGGGTCCCAAGTGCCTTCTCCGTAGGACATGTTGCAGCTTGAAGCAGTTCCTGCTGACGAGTTTTTTTTTCTAAAGTTAGATAGGCTTTCGATACTTTCCCCCTCTGTTTCGGGAGGGGGGCCACTAATTGAGGTGGCCGACATATACCACGAGGCCTCTACCTTCGCCCGTACGTACGGATGACCATGGAAGAGACCGTCTGCACTGACGGAAAGCAATCGAACTGTGTAACCAGAGTAGGAATGAAAACGTTAAACAAAATTTGACCCCTCTTGTTGCATTTTACATTGTGTAGCATGTCTAGTTTTAGTATCACATTTTCCTCATTTTTTTATCATAGAGTGAAAACGTTGAACAAAATCTGGCGTCTGGCAAATTCTGTCGCGTGTGTTAGCTTTAAGAATAAAGATAAAAACACTCATCTTACGATGTTAGCTTTAAGACAAAAATTAAACACTCGTGGTGCTGCGCCCTCTTAATATATTGTGTACTGCATCCATATGGAAAGATGATTTATTTTTACTCTGCTTCTTTGCTAAAATTCTTAAGGTAACCGTGACAGACACTCTCTCGAACATAGCAAACACTTTAGTTAATTCATATTTTCTATACGCGATCTCTGATTACTTTTCTTTTCTAATGCGCCACAGGCTGTTGGACACCAATAAATCCTTGTCTATCACAAACAGGGAAATCACGGTTACATAATGAATTAAATTGAAATGTTCAGCGGCTCTCTCACTGTAACATAATTTATCGATTCTATTCTATTTCAAGGTTTTTTATTATTATTTCTTGTAATATATCTCCGTTTCACATTCACTCCTGAATATGGTTAGCCGGTCTATATATTCAAAATTTCCCATCGCTCTTTTTTCTTTTTTTTTTAAATCCGTGACAACGTGTCGTTTACCAATACGCAACGACTTGCCTGAGCCCACTTTAGGCTGCATACGTACTGTATTTCATACTCTCTCTAAAAAAAAAAAACTTTTCACCCCAGCTCTGTGTAACCAACGCTTCTCTCAACGGAAAATAGTGTCAATATAATCTCCTTATTAAGATGCAGGCATTGCTCTAGTAGATCTTTGCACACTTAATGCCAATTTTCTCTTAAGTGTCCTAACCTTGTTGGACACAGTCTCCATATGAGAAATAAATGTATTTTCTTTCTTTTCTTTATTTTGATCATTGCCCAAAGGTTCTCAATGGGATTTAAATCAGGGCTATTCGCTTGCCAGGTCATAATCCTTTTTGATTTGAATCCACCATCCGCAAGCCAGTTAGCTGTGACCGTGCTCGGTGTGAGGGTGCGTTATCTTGCTGAAATACCAATTTGGATTTGCGTGCGATTGTCTGCTCATCAAGCCATGGAATCAAGTTGGCTTCAAGAAACTGGCAGTACCATTCTGCATTCAGCTTAACTCCTTCTGCCACTTCAAATGGACCAATAAGGGTGTCACCTACTATCCCGTCCCAAAACATTATAGCTCAACCACCTTGTTGACGCTTAAGCCGTGTTTGTTGAGGTCGGTCATGGAGGACCAATCCAGACGCCCATCCATCTGGACCATCAGGATTGGATCTGTATTCGTCAGTAAATATGATATTGAAGAAATCAGTTTTCATGTTCTCCTCAGCCCATTTGACCCAATTTTTTATCAGTTTTTGTTAGAAATGGTCGTTTAATTGCCTTTTGCACTTTCCCTAGCTTCTGCAGAACCTCATATCTTGTCTTTCTGCTTAGTATTGGGGCTCCAGCATCTTCAAATATCGCCTTACTTGTAGAAAGTTGTTTTCTAGCGATAGAAACCTTCAAATGTCGCATATCCCGAGCATTCATTTTTCTCGTAGAGGCTCTATCCGGAGTTTTCACGCTGACCTTACCTTCCCATTTATAAATGTACTATATTTATTTCTTTTGATGTGTAAATTTATTCAGTCTATCATAGTCATTAAGTCACTGTTGGGTAACATGCAGCGCATTTGTAGACTTACTATATTTCTCTTGATGTGTAAATTGATTCAGTCTCTGTCATAAGAGGCATAAAAATGGTACGCTACATCACATGCGCATCTTGTATATCAAATTGTCTCATGTATTTTTTTTAGTCCATTTTTTTTATTCATCCCTCAGAGTGGGTCTCTCGAACCCAAGGGTCCCAATTGACGTCTCCGCAGGAGATGTCGCAGCTTGCTGCAGCTGCTGCTGACGAAGCTAGTTTTGTAAAGTTACGTAGGCTCTCAATACTTCCCCCTCTGTTTCGGGAGGTAGGCCGCTGATCGAGATGGCCGACCTACACCGCCAGGTTTTTACCTTCTCCCGTGCAGAGAACCATGGAAGACACCATCTGCTCGGGCGTATAGCTAGCAATCGACTTGGGTAATCGAAGATAGAATGAAAACGTTAAACAAAATCTGGCCACTGTTGTCGTTTTTTTTTTCTTCTTTTTCTTCCTTTCGTTTGTCACACAGTATAGTATGTGTAGTTTTAGTTCTATTTCTCTTTTTTATCATATAATGTGCACTGTAATTCTAACTGCATTGTATTTAGGTTTCCTTTTTATTTTTTGTAATACATGTCCGTCTCTCTTTCACTCTTGAAATGGGCTAGCTGGTCTATATCTTCTAAATTTCACATCCCCCTTTTCTCCCTATTTTGAAATCCCTGCAATCTTGTTAACTACACCTTGCCTTAGCCGACTGTTTTCTGCACGCTGCCATCCGTACTCTAAATAAATAATATTAAAAAAATTCTCTCGACTCTCTTTTTTCTAGCCAGTCGTTTTCTGCAGACGGTACTTCATACTCCCAAGGGACCTATTCTGTTTTAACTCTGTGTAGCCTCCGTTTCTCTTATCATCTCATTCATGATGTATATTGTGCCAGTGACTCTCAGCAGACCATAATAGTGCATAACTCTCTGATGCTAGTGTTTAGTATTATTCTTAAGTTAGTTTTAATCATGAAAACCTCAGGTGCTGTGCCCTGATCTTGTTGGACACAGTACCATATGAGAACAATAAATGTTTTTTCTTTCTTTNATAACTCTCTGATGCTAGTGTTTAGTATTATTCTTAAGTTAGTTTTAATCATGAAAACCTCAGGTGCTGTGCCCTGATCTTGTTGGACACAGTACCATATGAGAACAATAAATGTTTTTTCTTTCTTTCTTTCTTTCTTTCTTTCTTTCAATTGCATAAGCCTTAATTGCTCGGTGATCACGCTGTAACTCCTTGGGAACTTCGAGTGTTGTCTTACCAGAAGCCAATAACGAGGTCACTTTGATCTTTTCTTTACTTTTAAACCGCATTTCTTGCCCATGTTGACTAGAGAGTGATGTTGCATAATCTGGGGTAACAGCAGAACCCCGTGCAATAGTAAATGTTGCCAAAACGTTCTGTTTTCTTGTTTAATAGTTGTTTTTATAGTTACAACATACCTGTTCACTAACTTACTATTCACATTTCAAATGTTTGACACTTATCTTGAAAAATAAGTAAGATATGGCGCGAACATCAGCTTGGAATTGGGCAAACGTTGAGGAGCACTAACAAAATATAGTTCCGTCAAAAGAATTCAGCGGAAATGCTTAGGACGTACTGTAACCTGGATAACAATCGATTGTTGAACCGCAGGCGTCAAAATTGGACTGAAATGTAAATTTTATATAAAAAGCGTAAGCTCAGTGTGAAGTTTCAGCTGCGTCTAAGCGATTCAGCTAAAGAAAGCATTAGTGAAATGGATTACACACGAAAAGAACGAAAACTCGGGTTTATGCCCAACAGGCTTAAAACCTATGTCAAAGATATTGCCTTAGACGAATCCTGTATAACAAGCCATGGAAACATTTCTCCGTAACCATTAGGTGACGCTGCTTTCGATGCAGCGGAAACCTGTTTAAATTCCACAGAAGAGAAGCAATGTTCTTCAGTGATATCTCAGACCCGTCTCATCCCACTCGCTCCTATCTAATACTGAAGGAAACTATGCAATTCCAACAGAAAAGAAGACTGTTCAATTATGATGCCTTCGGAAGGCATCATGCACAGAAAGGTTTAAAAACTGTCCCAAGTCAGGTATTGAATCTTCCACCTAAGACCTGCCTAGAGGTAGCAGCTACAATTTGAACTTGACTCCTTCTCCTATTCTCCTGCAGCGTATTCTAATTACATATCTGGCAGGCACTATTAACAATGTCGAAGACCACAAGCTAAGCGAACATAATATGTTGTGAAAGAAATGTAAAGCGGTTGATAAGATACAAGTGACATTGAATTCATGTCTTTGCTTTGATCGAGAATCACTGAATTTTTTTTCGAGAAGCGCTAAAGAAGACAACTCTGGTTGAACTTCGTTCCAGCGAAAATCAGAGCTTCTTATAAGTTGAATTTCCCTCGTTTTATATTGAAAAGCGTAACGTGCAGACGCACGGATAGACGGATGGATAGACGTACGGATAGAACCTCAAACAGAATTATAATATAGATATAGCTCCCCTCTCTATATGTACTGTAAGGCACTTATTAACTTCTTTGTGTAGTGTGCAATGCAACTGCCAACTTGAATTAGGGAACCCTACAGATCAGCGTGCAAGGATGAACAACACCAAGCTTTCTTTCGATGATACGCTGAAAAGCAATATTTTTAGCCCGCAGTTGATACTGCTTATAATAAATGCGGAGTTCAGTGTCCATAATATTCGAGGTTGCCATATAACTCCCACTGGGGAAATTTTTCGTCAATAAAAAAAATTGGTATGTTCAAAGAGGAACCCAAAGTCCAGAAAACCATTTGCTGCCAAGAAATGATCGTGGTCTTTACGCGCTTGCTGACGGCTGGAAAAAGTCTTACTATTTACCTCGATAATTATCTAAATAAGACCATCAGTGTAAACTAAGCGCACCTAAAGTTTGGATGAAGGAAACCTCAGAAGAGAGTGCACATCACGATGAAAGAAATTGTTTACAGAAGCTGTATACATCTGCATCAAGTGGCCTTCACCGATGTCAAAGAAAGACAGGAATCACAGGTACTGTTCGAGTGCCATCATCTGCAACCTGAAACAATTTCTACCTATCAGTTTGGAATGAAAGACTGCGATGAAGCGACAGAGTGCGAAGAAATGTCAGAAAGAAGCAGCTGGAGGACGATTGGGTCGTATAGATCAGGCGCTGTGCAGGAGAACTGCGAGCAGCAGTGACCTCATACGAAAATGGGAACGCAACCAGAGAAAGAAAAACTTTCCTATGACGCTTGGCAAGAGGATCACACTCTTCCAGTAGATGAACACACTGATGAAACCAGGAAGGCCAGAGCTAATTTCTGCCTGTTGCGTTAATAGCGTGACACGAAGCTTATAAAGAAAAATATTTATGAATACATATATATATATATAAAGACACGACGGTTATTGTTAGTATTAGATTAGATACATAAATACTAATTTTTCACACGACCTTCTTTCGTCGCAGCGTCGTAGCAGGTTAATTTTTTGAAGATGTTCGATCGTGCTCTGTAGATTCGCAGGAGCAGAATAAAATGGAACATCTGCAACTGATCCAAACCAAACTGATACAGAATACCGCTAATGAAGTGAACGCAACGGAAGGGACGTTTTACTGCTATTTGCTACGCAGCGGCGCTTATCTAACGTTGTTTTGGGACTCTAGAGGCAGTGCATATCACGCTACAAGCAACTTAGGATGGTTAACTTTACGCGACGTGACGATCTTGGCGATGACACCAGTAAATATTATACAACTGCCCGAAGAATGACTTTCCGAAAGGCTTCATTCTGAAGATAAAGTTAGTATCGGAGATTTATTCATTATAAAAGGTATATAAGAACAAGAACAATTTTCATCTTCACACATCACACAAATACGGGAAAGATGAACATTTATCTTTTGAAAATTCTATGAAAACAGACTAATAGTAAAATTTGCAACAGACGAAGAAAGTTCTGTTAACAAGCATCCCTCATGTAGTTATCATTGCTGCCAGGACCAACGATCTACCAGTGGAATGCTCGTCGTACTGGCACTTGCCTGGCCGGACTTACTTCCACTATTATTATTATTTTTTTTTGCTTCGCTTTTGGCAGCGATCGGGACATTTATCGCGAGAACAAAAGCTGTCCTACGAGTTCCTAACCTAAAAGACTTCGCAAACGTTTCTCGTCCACTGGCGGATCC
>LQNS02000183.1:0-11120 GCA_001587735.2 Parhyale hawaiensis
TTCCGTGCAAGGCAAACATTTTGCCCTTGAAAATAGGCTAATGGACAGTAGCCCATTTCTCCGGTCACACCACCCGATTTCCCGCATTTTGCGAGTAGCCCACTCTCCCTTTCTGCCCTTCAATTGTACAGACAATCACCAGTCAGGCGTCATTAAGTTAATATTAGTGATCATTATGCAATTTTACTACCATTTCTCTTCCAAATTTCGTTTCTGAAGAGCTAAGTCACTTTAGAAATCAGTTCAATGACAATATGACATTATTTAAAAGCTGTCTAGCTGCACTTGTCGAGCGATTTCATTTTTACGACGGGTTGTGTGCTGACAAACGATGTGAAGTGTTCTCTCGCGAGATGTTTAGGCTCTACGACAGTTGCTGTCCCGTTACAACACGCAGGCGCTCCCGAAAGAGAGCCTGCAGCTCTTGGCTCACGGACGCCCTAATGCGGTGCGTTGCCCGCAAGCGTCTGCTGTTCCGTCTGTCTCGCCACAACCTTGCTTATGTACACCATTATAGGAGGTACGGGAACGTTTTGTACGGGGCGATTAGAGCTGCTAAAGCTAATTATTACTCTATGAAGTTCACTTCTTGTTTGGGAGACATACGGAGGACGGGCAATCTATTAATAGTATATTACAAGGCAAATCTTACCGTGAAAATGACATTCAGCTAAAGATAGGTAATAATGTCCTGTCTGATCAGAACGAGGTGGCTGAAGCATTTAAGGAGTATTTCAGTTCTGTTGCCGCAGGCCTTGCCGATAAAATTCCACCCAGTGATGCTGATCCCCTTGACTATGTTGAATCTCTGCCAGGTTCCTTGGTGTGTTTGTCTACGGACGCCCATGAAATTGATTCAGTTACGGCCCCCTTCAAAATTAGCAATCTCATTTCATGTCCATTCCAAGTTTTGTTTAGAAAGAGATACCTAGCATTATATCACCAGTTATCTCCGAATTAATAAATGCTTCCCTGTCTGACGGAATTTTCCCATCAGTACTAAAGACTGCGCGTGTGGTTCCGATTTATAACGGTGGACAGCAGGATTCCATGTCCAACTATAGACCGATATCCACTCTGCACTTTCTCAGTGAAATTTTTAACGTGACATGTACGTCAGACTGGCAAATTATTGCAAACGTTTCAATATCATAGCTCCAAATCAATACGGATTTCAAAAGAAGAATCAACCACAAATGCGATTTTAAATTTCATAGAGGGGGCAGAGGGTAACATGTCTTTTACAAGTTCACCATGCTAGTAGCCGTCCACTCGGCTTTAAAAACGTTCTGTGTGAAAACTAGCTATGCTAGAAAACCGTACATAGGCTTAACCTGTAGGCTAAATAGTACCCTACAGCTTAAGCCTATGTGCGGCTCTCTTGTACTGCTAGTTTTCATACTGGAAGTTTTTAAATCAAAGTGGACGGCTACTAGCATGGTGAACGGGTACTAGACATGTTCCCCTATGACGCCTTAAGTAATAAAAATTACCTTGTATCTGTTCTCTTAGACTACTCATAAGCATTTGATACGGTAAATCATTCAATACTTCTCCGGAAATTCAATTGTATTGGCGTTCGTGGGATATGTTTATCTTGGTTCAGGTCTTATTTATCAAATAGGCGACAATACGTAGGTGTCAATGGTTCATAGTCTTCTACCCGACACATCTCGGCTTGTGTACCCCTAGGTTCCATTCTCGGCCCACTGGTGCACTTCGCGGATGACACCACGGCTGCTGGGTGCGGACTTGCCGGAGCTGTGTCGTGTAGTCAATGATGATTTGGTATGGATAGACCAGTGGCTCCGAGCAAATAAGTTGTCGCTTAATGTATCGATAACTACTTACATGGTAATATCAAACAAAAATAAACTAGTTCCTCGTGCAATAACGATTAAAAAAAATCCATTACACTTTACGGATTCAGTTAAATTTCTCGGAGTTGTTATTGATAATGAGCTCAGTTTCGCTCAGCATACAAATTTCATTTGCAAGAAGGTCTCTCCTACTTGCGGCATTATGAGGGAACTTTTATATTTTATTCCTGACTCTATATTGGGTGAGTTGTACTTGTCCCTTGTATACCCGTAACTTGTGTAATGGGAGGAGGTGTGGGGAGGGGCGACACAGTCTCACTTTGCCCGGCTCAGTTCCCTGCAGACCGGATGCGTTAGGTTTGCTGTCGGTGGTCAGCAGGCACCCGCGCAATGTCCTTATGCTGTGACCGGGCTCCTGCCCTTCAGCCATGTTCCTAAGTACTACGTCCTAGTTAGGTATCACCGTTATGTTGTTTTGAGGGGGAGCGAACTCTTCTGCCCGCAGTTCCTTTCTTTGCGAGCCACCCACCGCCACAATACAAGGTTTACTCAGTCCCTAAACTTAAACACCCCGTCACTACTTTATCAAGACTTTTTTCTTCATTTAGATATAGCGACGTTAGGTTCTGGAATGATATTTCAGCTTCGATAAAGTAAATTAGTTCGCGAAAGCAGTTTAATAAACAGCTCAAGGCATTCCTCGTTATATGATCAGCATAAGATTTCTGTATTTCCCCAAAATTTAATCTGAGTTTCGTTACCTAGTTTAATACCTCATGGTTGGGCTAGTTAGGATCGCTCACTCTGTGTTACACGGAGCATCGCCACAAGGTGTAGTAAGTGGGTGGCTTTGGCCATTAGCAAGGGCCCGTCTGTTTTTCGTGCCTATTTTGCTTCCTCCCATCTTCTTTCTCATACTGATTATGCTTTATTCCGTTTTCCCTCTTCTATCCCAGCTTGTATTTCCGTGCGCGTTGACCCGTGTATGGGTTCCGCGTTTCTCTCTGACATTCCTTGTGTACCTTCTTTTTTCCTCTCTCTGGATTACAGTATACTCTATATCTGGGGAGGCTTAAGCTGGGAGAAAACAACAACTACTACCTAGTTTAGATCTACTAGTACGTATTCATGAAGGTATGTGAACAGTTTTAAGCTAAGAGAGGTCCTCAGACCTCCTATGTAGTGTTAAGTATGCTAAAATATACTTAGAATAGCAAGTGCTTGCTCAGATAACTTTTACCATATTATGGGCTTGAAATAAGTGAAAACTTTTAGTTATTATCTACCTTGACTTGCTATTTCTGTGAACTCTTGTAAATTGCATTCTGAATAAATGTACCTATTCTTTTTTCCAAAAAAATTATTATTTTTATCGAGGGGATTTCACGACTCAAATTGGATCGGTTGAGCAATGTTCAGCTCTACACTCTGGCGTTGGGTCACATCCCGCACCTACGGCTCAGAGTACTTTGCGAATGATTTGTGCTATTCCAAGCAGAAAGCTGTTCTAGAGGGTTCCTTGATGGAGATGGCCGCAATTCAGCTCTCGCAGGGCAGTCTTGAGATTCTTGTGCATTGCCCCCAGAGCTCCTATGACCACTGGAACGGCGTCCACCTTCATCTGCCACATTCTCCGGAGTTCGATGACAAGGTCACGGTACTTCTCTTTCCTCTCCTCTTCCTTAGCCACGATTCTGCAGTCGAAGGGGATTGAAATGCCGATCAGTTTGGCCGACTTGTCCTGTTTGTCTTTTACCACGATGTCCGGTCGGTTAACGTGAAGTACTCTGTCGGTTTCCATCCTCTTATCCCAGTAGATCTGCACGGCTTCATTTTCAACCACGGGTGCGGGTTCGTGCTCGTACTACCTTTCACTGACCGGGATGTTATGGATCCGCAGGGGGGTCAACTGAAGGTGTCGGGCAACTTTATTGTGCCTGCGCTTGTACTCCTTTTGCGCCAGCACTCCGCATTTGCTAATCATTTGGTTGATGGTCCGAGCTGCTGCAAATTCTACAGGTACTAGGGACGTTTCTCTTGTCGATCTTGTTTTGGATGTACCTGGTTCTGAGGGCTTGCTCTTGAGCTGCCAGGATGGTGCCTTCTCTTTCCCGTTCCAGCTAACCCCTCAAAAGCCAGTTCCAAGAGTCTGGTACGATTTTGTCCTGAACGGCTTCGAAGTACTGGCCGGACATCTTCATGCTCTTCCACTCGTCAGTTTGATCGAGGCGTCATCGCTGTTTGAATTGGTCAGCCGTTTCGGTCTATTTCAGCAACTTTGCCTCGACTAAGCAGCGTGCCCACAGGTCGTCGCTCTCTCTGAAGTGTTGGGACAGAGCACGTTTTTCCGCTTCGACGCAGTCCTCGACGCTGATGAGGCCACGGCCTCCTGTCTTCTGTTGAGGTAAAGTCTGTCTACGCACGATCTTGGGTGCAGTGCTCGATGGATGGTCATGAGCTTCCTGGTTTTGACGTCCATGCCGGTGCAGTCCTTCTTGGTCCAGTTAATAATACCTGCAGAATATCGGACTACAGGGACGGCCCAGGTGTTGATGGCCTTGATGGTGTTGCCCCCATTCAGGTTGATTTCAGGATGAGCCGGAGTCGGGTGAGGTACCCCTTCCGAATGGAATCTTTCATCGTTTTGTGGAGAATGGTGTTGTACTCCACGACACCCATGTACTTGTAGCCTAACTCCTCGATATCCTTGATGGTAACTTCTTCGATCTTGATGCCCTCAGACGCAGTAGCCTCTCCCCTTTCGATGTTAAGAACCCCGCATATGCTAACAACGTACTGCATCTTCATGTTTTGGGAGTACTGATGGATTATGTTTAGGAGCTGCTCTACTTGGTCCTTTGATTTGGCGTAGAACTTCAGATCGTCCATGTAAAGCAGGTGGTTCAGCTTCATGGTACGGCTGTAATTGTAGCCCTGGCCGGCCTTGTTCAGAGTTTCGGAGAGGGGGATAATGGTCAGGACAAAGAGTAGAGGACATAGGGAGTTGCCCTGGAAGAAGCCCCGCTTGATGCTCACCTCGCCGAGCTGTTTATTGGTGCTTGTGAGCTGGGTCTTCCAGTTGGGCATGGTGGTCGCGATCAGATTGCGGATGTTGCAGGCGATGCCGTAAAATTTCCAGGCATTGCAGGATCTAGAAGTGAGGGATCATGTCGCAGGCATATTTGTAATCAACCCAAGCCAAGCTTAGGTATTTCTGTTTGCTCCTGGCGTCTTTCGTGAGGAGCTTGTCGACGAATAAATAGTCCTTCGTTCGCCTGTTGTTCCTGCGGCATCCCTTCTGTTCGTCAGGTAGGAGCTTCTGTGAGTCAAGGTGTTGTTAGACTCTCTTGTAGATTATGCCCGTCAGCACCTTCCGCATAAGGGGTAGGCACGTGATTGGGCGGTAATTGCTGACCTATGTGCCCTTTGCCTTATCCTTCTGGATTAGGACCATCTTCCCTGTGGTCATCCAGGTGGGCACGGTTCCGCGTTGCAGGCAGTGATTGAGCTGTGCAGCGATGTAAAAGTTTTGATCCAGTAGCCTTGCACCATATCTGGTCCGGGTTCTTTCCAGTTCTTGGTCTTGCTCAGTTGCTTTTTGAGCTGTTGACTGGTGATTGTGAGGTCCGGATCTGCTGCGACATTCTTTTTCTTGACGTCGAAAAACCATTTTGCGGTATTGTGGTGTCGTACTTCTTTGCTCCAGATGTTGCCCTTGCGCCGTGTGGGCTATGGCTTCCTCGCTGGTGCGCAATAGGTTATGATTAGGTTATGATTGATTCCCGGTGTCAGGCATTTGGCAGTGCTCAAGGGTAAGGAGACACTGAGAGATACTTATGGGAGTTCACTATTAGTAAGGATACACCGTCACTGGTATGAGTATTATACCACTGGCTTGATGGTTATCGTATTACAGCCAAAGATTAGATGACTGTAATGACTGTGGCTGCTTGGTGCGTCCTCTATTTATACCCTAGGCGTCCTAGGTGTGGCTCTCTCTGATGACAATTGAGAGCGTGCTTGCGCAATATGCATATGTTAGACTTGCACCATCACATATCTCCCCGTTAGACAGAAAGAAAATATATTTTCTTTCTATCAAGGTCAAAGATCATCCAGAATTGTCTGGCAATATGACATATGTGACTTTACTTCTTAAGAAGATATCTTTAACATGAAGATGATGACACAAGTTTCTCATCTCTAATTCTAATTTTTGTCAAATACAATACTTTTGAAATCCTCAAGTTGTCAAATTTTTCCTTCAATCTCAACGTTTAAACAATTGCGTTTGTTGAATTGCTCAACAATTTAATGAGAAGCATTGACATACTTTAACATTAGATAAGCATGACAAATCTCTATTATGAATGAATACACTACAATCGCGGAACATTTAAAATATTTTTTTAATGTGATATCTCACTTTAACTACAATATTGCTAACAATACTGAGCAAGTTGTAACACATTTTCGATTTTTTGTTTCTACAAGCACACAATACAATTATGGATTAGCGACATTAGCTAATTCAAATTGACAATACGACAATGCATGTAATATTTATGTATTATATGTAAATTAATACTAACAGAATCAACTGAATTCAATTGCGTTGGCGTATCGCAACATCGAACAGTTCCAATTAGTACAATTGTACATGCATGTTATGTTTATGAATTTCCTGGCTTGACCTGCTCCAAGCGAGCTTGTTTTCCGGCTCTAAAAGATCTCGGCGTTCGAGGAAACACCTACGAATGAATTCATCACGTATCGTGTCAAAGCTTTGGTGTTATAAGTTACATTTAGTGGATAATAGGCGGGTTAAATGAACACTTGCGGGATGGTTTGCTACAAGAGTCACCCTACGACCTGCGTTAAACAGTAGGGACTGTCTTATTGCTTTGAACAGATGTTGACCCTGTAGTTTTCTGTGCCTAAGCAGTTTCATTCCCTACCCTAGCAATTTAATCTGAATTGATGCCAAAGTGTATATGTCGTTAAGGACATGATTATGTCTAATACACAAAAATACAAAGATCAAAAGAGATTACAACAATGTAGAACAAGAAAAATACAATACAGAAAAATACTCTACGGGATTGATTCACCCGAGTTAACTATCTCTCTCGCACGAAGATTGTTAAGTTCAAGGGAATTCTATTGCTACATCAGTATAATGAAAATAACACATGAAAATTAAGAATGTGCGATATTGAAATGTATGGGTATGATGTTTGCTCTGTATCGGCTTCCAGTACAACAGTAAAATGATCAATGTTCTTTCTGATCACCTTCAGCACTTTCTATCAGCCTTGTCGCCTTCTATCTATCTTACTGTCCACAACACCTGCACAGAATTTTGCTGCAGACTGTTGCTCGACTGGCAGTTCGTATGTAGAAATTTGCTCGGCTCGCTGGCTGTGCCTGAGTACATCCATGGGTTCGGCTGGTCCTCCGTACTCCTACGTTCTGCCCAGAATCGCTTGTTTCAAAATCGAGCAATTGCGTTTCACATAGTATAAACATTGATGAACACATGGACTATCGTAATTTATTAATTATAATTGAATATTGTAATTGGTTAATATGAGGATGTTATATTGATGAATGTGATGAGTGACACTATGAATGAGAATGACTGTGGTAATTGTAATGTAATAATTACTTCCTTTTCCCCCTCCATTGAAATCGATCGTTATCTCAATGGATAAAGATACCAGGAAAATGTGGAAATGTGCAATATAGGAAATCAATGCGGAAGTTCGCCACGCTTCACGACTGACTGATTCATATCGTTAATTGTAAACAGTTTCTGTGATGAGTGTCTTCAAATTCTGAATTATTGGGTCGTGCATAGTGTAATGCCGGGTAATATGAATTGTACTACATGACCTAATATGAAATGGCAATGAATGTGAATATGATTCTACCGCTGTTCAAGATCACACCAGCAGCTGAAAACTTCCTAGATTTACAACAATTGATGACTACCTGGCGCATCGGTACAATTATACAATGATTACATATTTCTATTCACGGTAACACTTGACAAGATACGCTCCGCTACAACCTTTCACAATAAGTCATTCGGTTACCATAGTCTTATAGCGTAACTTCAATTAATTTTACGGTTCAACAGATTCTAGAACAATAATGTTCCATCAAGCTTACGTAGTATGAACTTGTTTATTCTGTGGTGATGAATGCTCATTTGTTGTTATCCTAACAATGAAATTTGTTCGCGGCAGTGTAGTGGTATATTAAGTAGGTGTAACTTCGATATGTAGTGTTGTGAATAAGTGAAGATTTACACCAGAATGACATGCTACTGATTACCATCACGGTTGGCATTTTTCACAATCCACCTTGATTGTTTTTCAGCGATAAACCTGCATTACACTGGTCTTAATTTCCTTATTTTCAGTTTTTACAATTGCATAGTTACGATTAAGGTGTGCGATCACTCCTGGATCTAACCATTAAAATTTAAGCTTATGTTTCCTTTAGTGATTTCGAAGTAATATTTGATCACTTACTGCAAGATTTTACCCTGCGGCTTAAATTATGGTATTGATGGCGTATCAGCGGGTTGCTCTTTATAAGATTGCGCGTATTTTCGTGAATAAGCGCAGCTTGTTTTGCTCGTGTAAAATCAAAATTATACACGTTGTCAAAATAGGTATGTTGGAAGAATGGACATGCATCTTTCCCGTTATTATGCTTCCCCACTCCGTTACTGCTATCTCAACTTTATTTATGGAGTGGGACTGGACTCGTTTACGGCAGCTGATATCAGTTCGAGAGCTGCGTCACTTATGACTTGGAAAGTGTGCGAACACGACTCATGTGCATTAAATGATCGATATTCGTTATTGCTTTCGATTATAAATATAATCTTCAGTATGATCGTGACTACTGCTAACTTTGTTGCACTACCGCAATCTACCACGTGTCATTACTCATTGAATGAATCTGTGTAGCTACAATCACGCATGTAGTTAGGTTTTGTGTAATCAACAGATTATTGTTAAGAGATATTGGTATTACATTTACTTGTTGTTCTCGTCGGTAACAATCAAGTAATAGCCATTATTTCATCACTCGACTCTATGCCTATTAATATTTTTCTTCGCATTCAGAGTTAGTTGATACACAGTAATAAAGGAAGTTACAGTTTATGCCTTTATTTACTGCAGGGTTTTTATTGTACATAGGCGTCTATGTTGATACTCTCAATTAGTGACAGTTATTTATATCGTGAACAGTTAGGTTAGGTTTATTACACACAAACACATTTTATGTTACAAGTATTTCGTAAAGTAGTAATACTCTAGAGAATAATGCATCTGCGTAGCCACTGTAAGTTTAACAAACTTTTTGGGCAACATAAAACAAAAGCTAATAAAATTCCATGACGTATTCTTTAAAACGTTTTTTTTAAGACATTATCAGAAATGGGATCTAATAAATACGCAGGAAATTTATTGAGAAGAGTTGCAATTTGAAATACTGTAGAGCGTTTCTCAACGTCAACACGCACAGTTGGGAGATTGAGAACAGCACGTCTCAGTTCTTAATTTTGTTGAGGAATAAGGGGACTGAAATACTTTATAAATATTACACGATGATTACAGAACACAAATCGAAAAAAATTAAGTAAGGAATAGTTGTAAACATCCTGAAATTGCAACATTTGTAAAGACAAGTACATTTCGCTGCATCTTATTAGAGGCACATTGTTTTCGTTGCGTCTTACAGTTGAACAGTTAACCAATATAATTATATTTTCATTAACCCTTTCTCTTTTAAAACTGATTGCATTAACCATTACAATTTGAACATCACCTATGAGCTGTTATAAGCTTCATTCTGCTTTATTCTATTCATTACTTAGTATTAACAAGGTTTCTCTGATGTACTTGTTCTCTTGGTTCGTTGGGATTCTGGTCTACAAGAAGTCACAGTTACAGTAATTACTTGAATGGCATTGATCCTACCTATTCGTTCAAGAACTGTGTAGACTCATGACAGTACCTCTATCAACCATTAAACTATTAGATAGAAGATTTCCACAATTAGTCTGCTGATCGTGTGATTCCTGATAGCAGTTATCTATGCGTCTAAATCTCTTGCATCTCTCCTTCCCCCTTTTTGATCTACGTATTCTCTCTGGAGAATCTTAGCATATTTCTTGGCAGATGGAATATTCTTCATTTCTTTCGCTGGTAAGGATTTATTTTAAATGGTTATCCTTGTATTACGCTATTCATTAACTATCCTCATCTCTATGAGACAAGTGCGATCACGTAGGAAAGGATTTCTGTCACAAACATATCTGCTCACAAGGTATTGCATTCCACCTCGAGACTAACAAGAAAAGATGTCACTCAGCTATTTATTCGACTACGTATCTATACTTCTTCGCGAACTGCAGTTCATTCAACCAACAACTTCCAAATTCATAAGAACATCTTCACCATTCAAACTAAATTCTTTGCGGTTGCGTTTGCTGAATGCGTTGCCGTTTGGCGTATCTTATGAAACAAAAAATTATGGTCTCTTCGTTGATAATTTCGCCATATACACGTTCTCTTGAAGCTTCACTTTACTCTCACTCATTGATTTCTCATAGTTTCTTCCTCCGTTTCTTTTGAATTCAGACACAAATAGTGCTACACGTGGCCTGGACACGACACCACAAAATCAGTTCGTCCCCCACCATCACTCAAACTCTAAGCAGCAGCAACAACATCAGACTTACCCTCCACCTCCACCCTCCAACCCAGAGATCTCGATCCCCCAGCCCCTCGCCACGCTTTACTTCAGTACTGCGGACCCAACGCACAGCACAGCAAAGCGATCTACATAGCAGTCAACATGAAAATCGAAATATGCCTCGGCAACGTAAACGCACTCAAGACACGAGCACAGCGGGTCCAGCTGGAATGAGCAACAGAAGTGTGGAGACGCGCCCACAGGAAACAGATCATTCAGGCTCAAGCGAGGCCATAAATGAGATGTCTGATAACGCTGCACAGTGGCCGACTGCTCCCAACCCGCATACCAAAGATGACAGCGGGACAATGGGAGACAGCGTGGAGAAGCAAACAAGAAATGGACGATTTTTACAAGATAACGAAGGATTCCTGACAAAGCTCCCAGCGAAAAGTAACAATAAAAAGTTACCTCGAGTGACGTACGCAACTGGAAAGAATGTTCCCGCCAAGTACAATACTTTCAAAAGTAGCTCCAGGAACACAAGCCTATTCGTATCACTACACGGTACAACTCACTCAC
>LQNS02000183.1:16770-26927 GCA_001587735.2 Parhyale hawaiensis
GTACTAAGGCTATCAAGCGCTCTCTGTATTTAATTTAAGTCTAGTGATAAGCTATGTTTAATATAACTATTGTACCATTCCTGTGAGTACCTAATAAAGTTGATTGATTGATTGAAAAACTGGCGACAACTCGGCTTACTGTGCATCCGTATCACTGAATCAACTGTATCAATTGGAGCAAATTGGAGTAAATTGGAGCAACTACAACTTGTTACCTCATATAAGGGTGTCAGGGCCGTCGACTGCGGATCTTGCTATGTGACCTCCAAACCGGCGTTGCCGCTGCTTAGGCAAACCTCACCAGCATAATTGTCTATAGTATTATACAAGTGTTCCCAGTTAAAACTGCTTGCAGACAATTTACCTATATTTTTCACATTTATATCGACTCGTATCTAGGTCACAACGCTATTATTCACTCTAGGTTTATTTCTCGATTGAGATTGCTACGTTTCTGAGGTAGGCTTGCTGCTCGTAACGAGGGTACGATATTATACTTTCTTCACTACGCTTAGGTAGGCTTTTATCTTGGCATTCGGTGCAGGTGAAGGCAACACTAACTGACGTTACACTGTAAGTACGGTATAACATTCCTGCGGCACATCGTCGTTTCCTGTTTTAATTATATTTTCGTTCCTAGTCACAGACATGAAAACCATAGAAACATCTGCGCCGGAATCTACTGGCTTCTAACTGGCTACTATGATACGGCGTTTTTTAAATCGTTGGTATACATCTATATGCACATGACTCCATGATTTGGGATAGGCGGGCGACCTCCCCAATAAAAATATAAATAATAAATCAGAATAATGCAAATAATAATTATTGAAATTATCAATGAATAAAATGAAACAAAAATAGACATCTTAATCCTACTACTTGTGAGTTCTAGCAAGGGTGCTAAATGATACACACAATAAGCAATCATATAATTTATTGTAGTAAAGAAAGACAAAAATTTGAGCAAGATATAAAGGTTGAACTAAATTACGCATCATTGAAATTTCTGAAACATCCTACGTTACTTATACATCTCGCATGGCAACAAAAGACGGATTATGCAAGGGAATGCAGCGTTAAAACATTTTTTTTTAATTTGATCTCTTGATTTTAAACGAAATGCACCATCGTAAATCTCAAGCCTCTGACAAAATAAATTATGTTCGTAGTTAATGAGAATCGCTTAATATCGTGAGAATAAAAACAGTACCTCGTCTACCTACGATGTGAAACTTAACGTTTCACAACATAGAGAAGTTGTGGAGGCCCTGGCGAAAACAAAACTCACGTTTTTAGTCAGAAAAATGAATGGCAAATATTAATTAAGTGATCATTTTTTTTAGAAAGACACCTCTTCATCCATTGAGAGCTGTGGCCCGAACATCTCCCGATACATAAAGAAGGCCATACGCGTCGTTGCATTATAAGCTTATAATTTGAACTTTAGGATCGACTTCGCACGGTCTATTGCAAAACTCCCGCAATTTCCTGCGCACATTTTAGTCAACATCACTTACGCTACTCATCTTCCTGGTGGTTACGCATTATTTTTCCGTTTTTATTAATTTGCACAGTCTAATACAAAATTTTCGCAATTAAATGAACACATCTTACTCTACGTCTTACTTATCCTTCTATTTTTTTGTATATATCTCACATTTTCCATTTTTTTTTTATAGCTTGACCCTTAAACTATAGAGTTCACCTACGTTGACAAATATTCCCTTTCTTTCAAAATTTTCACGAGTACAAACCAGGCGTACGAAGATTCTCCGCACGAGTATTTTGCAATTTTCACTGCGAAGATCCCAACCAATTTTGGAACGTTGACACGGTGCACAATTTTCTAGGTAGAATTATTACAGACGTTCCGAAGATAACATTGCAACCCGTAGTACGATTATTCCGTAGAATTATATACGGACATCATGCACATCGTCTCAAAATGGGGAATTGAATATACTCCCGATGCCGCTGCAGAGCAGTTTGAAGACGTAGAGATTATATCAGAATGGAGAATTAAATAATTTCGTTGCTCGCTCCTTGAAGAGTTATTTAGAGTCGCCGCGAGAACTCGTGACATGTAAACGTTATAAATCGTCTCTTCTCGGCTTTACAACACGTTAAAGGCACAATACCGAACCCAATCCCAGACAGGAGCCTTATTCACGGTACAGAAGAACCATCGTAAGTAGTCTGAAGAATACGGAATGATGTATTGCAGAAACAGATTCGCGTCCATTTCGAAGATGAGCACTGGCACTGCGTGCTTTTTGATGACAAGCACACTGATTGACGCAAAAGGCGAAGCGCTGTCGTCACATAGGGGGCTGAAATTACGTTAAGAAAGCACTCATGGCGTCTGTGATGCAAAAAGGGCAGTTACGTGCTATCTCACAGCACTTGACTTGGAGAAGGCTAGTGGCTCATGTCCAGAGAGGAGCCAAAACAATTCTGTTTGCTGCATGCATCGGAATCGTGGGAATCAAACGTGTGTCCCACCGACACGGGGGAGGGCACAGACGCGTGCCTCCTGAAGGAGAGAAGCGCTATGTAACTTCCACCAACTCCTCAGACTCAGACTGACTACTTCCCTCGAACCAGACCTAAGTGTGAACCTTGGAGCTTTTCCCAAAATATATATTTTTCACTTCTTGTGGCTCTACAAAGTACGAACAAAGATCCCTACATCTCAACCTGAACAGCCATAACAGATTTTGAACCTTGTCCTCGCTCTCAAGAGTTTCTACCAAAAATAATAAAGATTTCACAGCCTCAGGCTGTTCGCCGTGAAACTGTTCTATACAAAGAGATCGCTTTTCTTGTCTTTCTAACACCAGCGAGCAGCTGTGCTGTTGTCATATATCTTACTGTCATAGGCTGCGCGAAAGCCTAAATGCTTTTAGAGTTTAATACTCGCGATCGCTGAAAGGAGGAAGACACATTTGAAAAGTTTGTTCGAAATACATGTGAAAATAAATTTTTTACTACAGCCTCTATATGAGCAATAAATTCATGATAATGAAGAAAAAACAACAATAATTTAACGCTGTTGAATACCCAGCAATATTAATTATTTGAGAATATAAATATGCATAGAGCATAATATTCGTAACAACTAGTTAAGAAACTATTGTGTCACTAAACGATGTAGCATGATATATCTTTGCATTTACTTCAAGACGACATTAGGTGTGCAGCAAAGAATTAATTATTGTGCCTTATCGTTATTCACAGCAATTTAATTCTTGTTTACTGACTTCGCACTCTTCAGCCCAATAAATTCTACATTTTTCCGTGGAAGTTTATACAAAGACTGGCCATTCGACTAACATCAGGATAAACTGCTGATATAAATGCATGCCAAGGGATAATTGAACATTCTTAACGCTGTATATGGCTGTATATAACATAGCCACCTAAAGAATTCACTATTGCATCTATGTGTCACAACCGAAGTTTTCTGCTTGCATCGCCTAGTTCAAGGCTGTATATGACCGGCTCTATATGACAGGTGAATTACGCCAGTGATATTTGTCCGTACTACTATGACTGATTAGTTGCATGGACTCCTCACTTCTTTCTAAGTGGTTTCCGTCGTACAGGCACTACAGTCTGACTAATTTACTGTCATGCAATTGCTTAAATGCACTTGCGTTATTGCTAGAATTGTTTGAATTGACCTCTACAACAAGTTAGCTGTTACTACGAAGCAATTCATTCCTGCTCACGCCTCACTACATATAGGGTTAGGGTCAATATAGCTGGAAATTGCCGTTTCTTTATTACTATATTTATAGCCGTTGCTTAACGTTTCTCCCCAGGGTTTACTTTCTCAATCATATATGTTTCGGGTATCTACACATCCGTACATTCAGCATTAATAAGGGTATTGCGGGTTTATTTTCAGTTACGGTGATCAACACTTCAGCAACTAAAGTTCCCGATTGTTGCAGCTTCCTTATAAGATGGTACCAGGTTCTACATGTTTGGCAATTCGGTATACTATACCCATCGCATTACTTGGTAATTCAGTCTCTATCGTGTGAACCATAAGATCACGCATTGCTTGCGGTGCTTCATTGCACTCTCAGGCTGGCTGGCAACCGATCTACCAAGCAGCTTATCTGCCACTGTATATAGTACATCAAGGTCATGCGGTCGACGCTCTGCTGCTCTGTACAAGGCAGCGCAGTTGTTTGCTCGTCTATATTCTCGTGTTATTCCCTACATCGCTCGGTTTTAGCTTTACATCTACGAGCATTTTCGCGTGAGGTCAAACGGTTTCTCTTCACTATATCAGACCTTAGATAACCCTTGAGCTGTTTATGATTGAGTCCTTACGTTTTATACGCGCATGTATTACGGCGTTTTGGGAATGATTGATATATATATGTATCTATACACGACGCCATGATTTGGGGAGGCGGGCGACCTCCCCTGCAAAATATAAATAAACAATCAAAATAGTGTAAATAATAATTATTCAAATTGTCTTATGAATAAAATAAATGAAAAATAAGCATCTTAATCCTACTACTTGTGAGTTCTAGCACGAGTGCTAAATGAAACACACAATGAACAATGAAATAGTTCATTTTAAAAAGAAAGACAGAAATTTGAGCAAGACAAAAAGTCTACAAATTTCGCATCATTAAAATTTTGTAAAACATACTGTGATACTTATACATCTCGCTTGGCAACAAAAAGCGGATTATGCAGGGGAAAACAGAGTTGAACAACATTTTTTTTAATTGGATCTCTTACTGGTGAAGGTAACGCACCATCGGAAAATTCAAGCTTTTGACAAAATAAATTTTAGTTGCAGTTAAATGAGTATCGCTTATTATCGTGGGAATAAAAACAGTGCCTAGTCCACCTATGATGTGAAGCTTGACGTTTCACAACATAGAGGAGTTGTGGAGGCCCTGGCGAAAACAAAACTCACGTTTTTTGTAAGAGAATGATCACAACGCTTGATTAGGAAACAATATGAAAGATTATTTACCGTGCGTTAAATAAATAGCAAATATTAATTAAGTGATGACTTTTGAGAAAGACACCTCTTCATCCATTGAGAGCTGTGGCCCGAACATCTCCCGATACATAAAGAAGGCCATACGTGTCGTTGCATTATAAGCATATAATTTGAAGTTTAGGATCGAATTCGCGCGGTCTGTTAGAAAACTCCCGCAATTACATGCACACATTTTAATCAACCTAACTTGCATTACTCGTCTTCCTGGTGGTTACGCAATCTGTTTCCATTTTGCTTAATTTGCGCAGACTAAAACAAATTTTTCGAAATTAACTAAACACATCTTAGTCTACGTCTCACTTATCCTTCTATTCTCTTGGAGATACCTCACATTTTTTTTTTTTTCATTTTTTTCATAGCTTGACCCCTAAACTATAGAATTCACATCCATTGACATATATTCCTTTTCTTTCAAAATTTTTTTTCGAGTACAAACCCGGCGTACGAAGATTCCCCACACGAGTATTTAGCAATTTTCGCTGCGAAGATCACAACCAATTTTGGAACGTTGACACGCTGCACAATTTTCTAGGTAGAATTATTACAGACGTTCTGAAGATCACTTTGAAAACCGTAGCACGATCCTTCGGTAGAATTATATACTGATGCAATGTAGATCGCCTCAAAATATGGAAATTAAATTCACTCCCGATGCTCTTGCTGAATCATTTCAAAACGTAGAGAAGATTATGTCAAAAAGAAGAACTAAATTTCGTTGCATGATCCTTGATCAGCTGTTCAAAGTCCCCGCGAGAACTTGTGACATGGAGTCTGAGCAGTTATATAGCATCTCACAATGGTTTCACAACACGTTGATGGTAGCATGCTGGACCCAATCCCAGACAGGAGCCTTGTTCACGGCGTCGATGAACTATCGTAAGCAGTTTGAAGAATACGGAATGATGTATTGCAGAAACAGATTCGCGTCCATTTCGAAGATAAGCTCTGGCACTGCGTGCTTTTGATGACAAGCACACTGATTGGCGCAAAAGGCGGATCCCTCTCGTCACATAGGGGGCTGACATTACGTAAGCATTGATGGCGTCTGCGATGCAAAAAGTGCAGTTGCGTGCTATCTCAAAGCACTTGACTCGGAGAAGGCTAGAGGCCCGTACCCAGAGAGGAGCCAAAACAATTCCGTTTGCTGCACGGATCGGAATCGGGGGAATCAAACGTGAGTCCCACCGACACGGGGGAGGGCACAGGCACGTGCCTCCTGAAGGATAGAAGCACTGTGTAACTTCCACTAACTCCTTCAAACTCAGACTGACTACCCACTTCGAACAAGACCTAAGTGTGAACCTTCAAGCTTTTCCCCGATAAACATTTTTTTAACCGTTTTCTCGCTCAACAAATTCTGAATAACAGTCTCCCACACCTCAAGTTGAAACAATAGACCCTTTTTACCAAGGCCAACAGAGACCCTCTCAAAACCGTTAGTTGCTCGCTGGGAACATATAAACATAGTAAGTCTTTATCTTGTTCCTCCTAACACCCTAGCGCAGCTGTGCTGTCGTACCTATATTTCACTGTCATAGGCTGCACTAAAGCCCAAATGTTTCATAGTTTAATACTCGCGTTCGCTTAAGGAAAGGAAGATACTTTTGAAAACTTTGTTCGAAATACTTGTAAAAATAAAATTTTACTGCACCCTGTATATGAGAAATAAATTCATAGTAACGAAGTAAAAAAAAAGAATAATTTATCGCTGTTCAATACCCAGCAATATTAATTAATTAAGGATATAAATATACATAGAGCACAATATTCGTAACACATGTCTATTAGAAAGTATATGCTTGAACATCAAATATTATACGGTCCCCCCTGAAATCAATTGACTGAATCTCTTACGAAATCTCTGCCTAGCCTAGGATCTACCGTCTTTTATTATCAAGCCATTTGTTTTCAACTTTTTACTGTTGGTTAGAACTACTGTAAGAACCCATTCAACCTGTTCAACCTGGCCTAAAGCGGCGCTTACTGATTTCACTCCCTTGATAGTATTGCTTGGGTTTATCCCCTACGTAACTGGGTATATTAGTTGTGTAATTCTAGATACAACCTGTCAGTACGTATTAATACCAAGTTTTACCTTCTTTTCATTATTTTCATAACGTGAGATAACCTTTGTGCAACAACCGCTATCTCTAACTCTGCGCCTTACGTATGCGGCTTCGCTTTCTTTTAGTGCATTATATCGATTCGACACGTAAAAAAAACGGAACAATCCTTGTCAAAGGGTTCTGAACATCTTTTGCAGCGGTGTCTCTAGAATGAGAACTTGCTCACATCAACTTGACATTGCATCCGGGTTATTTTAGATTAGATTAGATAGGCGGCAGCAGACGAACCAATAGGCCCATTCCCAAAGAGACACCGGAACATACGCCCCGGCCTTCTATGAGCTATTGCCATTATGTTAGTAGGATATAGAGGACAGGAGAAAAGAGAGATAGAAAAAAAAGGGAGGGGTGGGGTGAAGAGTCCATTCCCAAGAGACGATCTTGAATGCACGCAAGTACGATCAGGAGCCGCTGACATGCGGAGCATAGAGACCTCAAACTATCTAGTTGGAGCGGGAGAGAGAAGGAGACGGATCAAGGTGGCTTTGGAAGCTTTGGCCGTTAAGAGTTTGCGAGTCCTGGAGGAGGAGTTCTTAGTTGCGGAGGATGTCTCTCCCAATATATGTCAAGAGGATTTTTAAACGCGTTGACTGACTCCGTACATAGACTATGAAATACGGAAAGAACTGCTGACTTAAGGTCGTTGTTCGAGCTTTATGCTTGAGTTTTTGACCGTTGTTTCGTAAGCGAACATTGACGTCTCTTACAAAGAGCCTCGTTGGAGGTACGTCGTTGAAGCCGTTCAAATACTTGAATGTTTCTATTAGTTGTCCCCTGAGACGTCTTTGCTCGAGAGAGATCAGACCCAGTACTTTTAGGCGGCATTCATATGACTTATTTCGCAGTTGAGGTATTAACTTCGTTACTCTGCGTTGGAATCTTTACATTTTATCGATTTCTTTACACAGATGTGGCGACCAGAATTGAACAGCAAATTCTAACTGCGGCTGTTCATCTGTTACTTTTGAGAAAAAGTCCAGTAGGTTTGTTAAGCAGCTTCTTCCATTTTGGAAGCCATGCCGAGTGTCGGCTATGAGATACTGCATCCTCAGGTGATCAGTGATGCGCTTCTTCAAAAGGCGTTCGATGGTTTTGCTAACGACCGATGTAAGACTGATTGGTCGATAGTTGCTGGGGCTTTTCTTGTCCCCCTTCTTATGTATTGGCATCACGTTAGCAAGTTTCCAATCCCGCGGAACTTCTTCTTTTCTTACAGAGCGATTAAATATTTCGAGCAGCGGCTTCATGATGACTGGAGCCATTTCCCGTAGTACACGGGGAGTAAGATTATCAGGGCCAGTGGATTTGTACACATTTAGGTGGGTTAGTTCTTGAAGAACCTCAAATTCCGTGAAAATACATGCGTTTATGGGAGCAACTTGCATCGGTGCTGGTTCAGGGATATTCGCAACATTTTCAACAGTAAATAGAGAGGTGAAATAGTCGTTCAAGGTTGTTGCTTTGTCTCTTAGGTCATTGGTGATTGCACCGTCAGGTTTTTTGAGCGAACCTATGGATTCTTTCCTTAGTCTTCTTTCATTTACTTATTTATAGAATGCCTATGGGTTGCGTTTTGCGATAGCGGCTACGGAAACTTCTTTTTCCCTTTTCGTGGTCCTGACGATTTGCTTTACATTCCGACATGCCCTTATGTGACTGGACCTGTTCTCTGTTGGATTACGCTTCCAGGCTTTGTAACGCACTTGTCGCCTTGCAATGCAACATTTCACTGTCCGATTCACTGTCCAGAAGGGATCATTACTGATACGAACTGGTTTATTTGGGATGTATCGTTCAGCTGCGCACATGGTGCTCGTCTTCAAAATATGTGAGCATTGTTCAACACTGGCGTCTCTCATAGGGGCTACGAAGTCAGTTGTGTCTATTTCAGTTGCCATTTCCTGAAAATTCGCCCGTCGGTAGTCTGGCAGCTTGAGATGAGTCGCATGAGTGGTAAATTCATTGCCATTTTTCAGCGTAAATTCAACCAAGTTGTGGTCCCCAAGCCAGTCTAAGATGGCTAGGTCAACAATTTCGCATTCAGGAGTGGAGAATACCAGATCTAGAATATTACCGTATCTCGTGGGTTCATTAACGTGCTTCGTCAGGTGGTGGTGGTTGAGGAGTTCGAGTAGTTTACTGCCTGGTTCTGGGCTGCGCAAAGTATTCCAATCAATTTGGGGAAGGTTGAAGTCTCCCATAAGAATTGTTTCATTATGAGCACTTAGTGCATTTTCGATCATGTTGTAGAGTGCCATGTCAGTTTCAGCGGTACTGCGAGGGCTCCTGTATGCGAGCGTGATATTCAACGGCTGCCGTATGCCGAGACGAGCATGGGTAGTGATGAATTCATATTCTTTAGTTGCTGCGAAACTTTTACAGAGAGCATTGAGGTGATTTTTCATATATATAATGGGCCCCCTCCTCTGCCACTAACTGTTGGTCGATCTTATTGAAGTACTTGCAGCCTTTCAATGCAACCTCTCCTTCCAGATGTTTGTTTGAGAGGTTGATCCATGTTTCATTGGGAGCTATAACATTGTAGGCTAGAGGGGCTGCTATAGCTTGCAGTTCGTTCATCTTGTTCATCATACTCTGAATGTTACCAAATAAAAATTTGATGCTGGTGTTTGCATAGTTATTATTATTATTAAATCACACCAGGCTGGCGACGTAGGAACGGAGAAACTCCATGAGGTTAACAAACCCCCACGCAACCAACCCAGCGGGTGGAGAAAACAAAGGAATGAAGAAAAAAAAGAAGATCCGAGATCACAGAATAGCTCTGGGTACAGATCGTTTAAAGCTGCCAATACCAGCACCAGCAAAGACAGAGCCATCAAAACCATTTCAAACATCCACACATGATGGAAAAAACGAACGGGAAAACTGGCCCGTACGGCATCGCAACGGTTCCAAGGCAAACGCATGAAGAGCACCAGTCCGCCGAGTATACCTCACCCGAACAAATGGATCTGGAAGAAACTCAG
>LQNS02000191.1:14625-24719 GCA_001587735.2 Parhyale hawaiensis
TCATAGTGACGGTATCTGAGCCGTTCTTATGTGTTACTGTTGGTAGCACAGCAAGTCTTGTTCCTCATAGTGACGGTATCTGAGCCGTTCTTATGTGTTACTGTTGGTAGCACAGCAAGACTTGTTCCTCATAGTGACGTCCTTGTAGTTGTCCGTTAATGCTGCTGTTGATATCTTAACAAGTCTTCTCCTTAGTAGGCGTCTAAGATGAGCTGTTGATGAAGAATTTCATGACTCTGAGTCAGAATAGAACATCAACTCACTGTTTTCAATAGGACCCACTTTTTATTTCAGGGAGACAGGCATGAATATCTCGCTGCAATCCGTTAATTTCTCCTTTAAAAGCTTGAATGAATATGGATTTTTTTTTGCATCGGAATGGAGATTAACACGAATGAAAGATTTTGTTGAGGAAATATACCAGTATTTTTCCTAGTGCATTCCACGCAACAGGGACTTTGATCCCGGGCACACATTGAACTAGCAGCTGCTGTGGTCACTTAAGATACTGTAGATATTTGGAGCAGCAGGTCAGCTTCAGAGCGCTGCGGGAGTCAGCAGCGATGTGGGGATTTTGCATTTGAGTACGTGAGGGCTGATTGAGATGCGAGCGAAGTCCGGGGTACGGGTAGCATACTGCCCGTCAACAGCAGATTCTGTAGAATTGATGTGGCGGTGGGGCATGGTGACGGTTCATTTTGCATTACGGCACCACACGGCAGGTGGCACCATACAGCCACACCCCCGACCGTACGGCCACCTCCTGCCCGTCGCAATATCCGCAGTTTTACTGCCACGGCGACGACCAGCAGCTGCTGGGCTCTCCATATTGTTTGGCTAATAAGTCACTGCGGCGCCCAAGCTGCCAAGTCTTTATTACTGACGCGGTCTACAGAATATCGCTGCGCCAATTAAACTTTGGCGGAGACGCTGCGGCGCCCCGGGCACCTGCTGCAGTTTTGCCTTTATTTCACCGCCTGGTCACCAGCCTGTCGTAGGGACGCCACTTTGATGAGGAATACTGAGATCCACAAGGCAAAGTGTTGTTGGTAAATATCTGATTGAAGCTCGAAGTAATTAATTTGTATTCAGATGTGAAATTTCATTCCGTCCGATTTAGAGATATTGAACTTCGCTCAAAACACTTGTATTCGGAAGCCCAATATGACGGCACTGTACGTGTGCGCAGTATAGATTTGTTTGAATGTGACGTAAGTAAAGAAAGTAATGAAACTGGTAGTGTTGGGTTAGATATGGCAGAACCGGTGACTTGTCCTTTGGGTGGGATATAGCCCCAATTCTGATGCGTCGTCAGTGCGAGTTGGAAGCATTCAACAGGTGGTCCAGAGCAGCATTTTTGTTTTCTGCTGTACAACCACTTCGAGCAAAGAAGCGCCATCAAGCTGTATTTCAGACTCAGCACAGTGCGCCTAAATCTTTGAATGCGACACGGACACAAAAAGCCAGAGACAGGAATTACGCACACCGTCATGGCCACGCGTACGTCCTGAATTCTAAGAATGAGCAAACCGCAAGTCAAACAATGCTACTGTGCTCTTTTTTTTTTTAAGCTAGGCGATCGTCCATAAGAAATTTGTGCTTCAAAACCAAATGGTCAGCAGTTTTCTTGCCAAATAGTTCACATCTCCATCCCGCTTAGAAAATGAATTTTCTCCTATGTTTTGCTTCAGATCAGAACAGAGAGACCAACCGACCAAACAAGCAAGAAAGTAACTAATTATGTATTAGCAACTATTATTGCAATCCACCGTCAAAAATACGACGATTAAATTCCATTGAAAGCTCGGTTAACACTTCACTGTCCATGGCCGTAAAATTTAGACTGATAACCGTGGCACAGCTGTGGTTCAAAAGGACTTCATCATTAAAGCAGGAAGGTGCTAAATTTCAAGAAGATTAATAACTGCTGATATGAATGAAGTTTTCTTTGTACGAAGCGAATATGCCAAGTTGGAGAGTGTGGCCATCCCCTCTCGCTCTGTTGAAAACCGATGCGAGAAAAAATTAGGCCCAGTACAGATCATTGTGAAAGTAGAGAAGTCTCAAAATTGAATGCGCTACTTGCTTTGCGGCCCTGAAAAGTCAAACAATGAAAAAAACACCAACAGTCTGGCAGGGCACTTTCATGGATCCTCAATTTCAGTTTTTTCTGGCAACAAAACATTATTTAGATCGAATTTAAGATGCACAATTCAGTAAATGATCGACGAATGAAAGAGTAATGTATTTATCGGAACACAGTAGAAGTACATATCAAGAGACGGGACTCACGCGGGAGTTTCTTAGCAACGGTTATTTTCTCCAGTCAGATTGTTTTCTTTGATAAAAAGCTTCTCGTTGAAGTGAAGAACTTTTGACTGAAATAATATCAGTGCGTATCACTGATGCACAGCTGTAATTCGCATGACTGATGCTCGCCTGTCTGTTAAAATAGAAACTAGAGCACTCTGAGAGCGCATACCTCCACCGAGCAAGGCAGCGGTAACGAAAAAGTCAAATTGGTTCTGAAACCGTGAATTATTGTATCAACAGTATTAAGAGTATTAAGAGTTCTAGCAACTTTTTGAAGATCCGTTCATAAATTTTTGAGTATTATGCTGCTTACGAAGATTCTGACAAACATTAGTCAAACCCACAAACAGACCCACCGATCATTACCAAAATTTAATCATTCATGTCTTTTAACATTATTAAACACTCCTGTAAATTTTATAAAGATCTGTACTTACCTTTTTGAGTTATTGTGCTAACAAGCATAAAACTAAACACTGTCACAAACAAACGAAGTAACCAACAGAATATCACAAAAAATTGGTCATTCACTCTTCGTAATCCTATGATAATAAAAAGCTTGGTGTTTTTATTTATTTTCCTAATATAATAAAACGCTTAGTCTTTTTATTTATTTCGTGACCGCTCTTAAGGAAATAGATAGACAGAAAAAAGGCCAGGTTGCAGATTTTATATTAAAGTTACGTCTCCATAGAGATCGATGTCCAGGTTGCAGAAGGTGGTGAAAGTTTATCCTTTTACCTTAATCTGAATGTACTTCTTGCATCAAACACTTTTTGAAATCGAAACAATATATATGTAGCTTCTGAGATTTGATTCTATAACTTTTTCTCTCAGGTCACAGCGTATAAACTTAGCAGATAATGAATGCAGCACTCACGACGGGCAGAAGAAAATTACTTCACGGCAGTAGACAACTATTTCTTCTGAGAGAGCAGATTTCGCTTCAGAGGCCTAAATTTCAGCACTTCAATGAAGCAGATAGTTAAGTATGGAAGACAGTATTATGGAACGGTGCATTCACATTGCGTATAAGCTAAATGGAGGGGCATTCAAGTTTATTGTAGTGTTTTAGTTAAGATTTTACTTTGGGAGACGCACGTTTAATTAGGAAAGAGGATAGGAAACGTAAAAGAAGAACGTTGGAGTCTCAAAAAGAAAGAGAGATGAAGCGCCTATGCGGCAAAGTGACAAGAAAGACTTGAAAGCGGAGGTTACGGAAGGGAATATTATTATTATTATCATTATTAAAACTTCACGCTTGAGCTCTCACGGACAGGTAATACAACCAAAATGAAACATCTTGCAACACCGGGAAGCCCAAAACGCTGCTAAAGGAAATCCAGTAAAAACCATTAACAGCTGACTTAAACGCCTGCAGTCCAATACGACCAAATGCAGATGCCGGCAATAAATTCCAAACCTTAGCCGACCAGGGCACGAAGCACCGGCAGAACTAAGTAGTTAGGCATCTGACAGCCTCCAAAGTGAAAAAGTGCACTCCGCGCGCAGCACGAGTCTCTATCCCAAAAACCTTGAGGGCACGGAGAGCAGAAGTCAACCAATGCCTGTCATTATTGCACACTTTGTAAAACATACATAGCTTTGCTACACTTCTCCTGTGGGACAGGTTCCCCAGATCATTATCAGCGCACAGCCTGCTGCCTGAACTAACAAGTCGGTCCAATAGACGCAAGTGAGTGTTAACAGCTGAAGCCCAGACCTGTGAGCAATACGCTAACACAGGCAGCAAAAACGCATAAAAGCATCTGCGGGCAACCTGACAGTCAACAAACACAGAATTCACCTTACGCAGGAGCCCAATCTTAGTGGAAGCACGTGACACCAACCTCCTAATATGCGGCTCAAAGGTAAGCTTCTCATTAAAGACAACACCAAGAGTCTCCAAGGAGCTAGACTCTTAAAGCAAAGTGTCATCAATCTCCAGTTGGGGATGCTGCGGTACAAGTGTCCGAGACCGACAGATAATCATCGACTTGGTATTACTGGCATTCACCTTCATACTCCAGGCCGAGCACCATGCACTAATGCGTGACAAATTCCTATTCAGAGACTGAGCAACAGCATCACGAAGGCGAGGAGCAGGTATAACTGCAATCAAAGTGGAATCGTCGGCATAGTTGATCATCATCTTGTCAAGTGAAGAGAGCATGTCACTAGTATAGACAACGAACAACATCGGGCCAAGCACCCTGCCCTGAGGGACGCCAGACCTAACCCCGACTGAGGCGCTCAAAACGCCTTCAACAGACATACTCTGCGTTCGCTCAGAAACAAAATCGCGAATGATTGACAGAAGCTACCACCCACATCTAAGTACTCCAGCTTGTATGATAGACCCCTGTGGTTAACCCTGTCAAACGCCGCGCTCAAGTCCAACTGGACAAGGCGTGCCTCCGACCTACAATCCAGCGGAGACTGTAAATGGTGTGACACCGACAACAGAGCGTCACAACAACCCAAGCCAATTCTGTACGCATACTGACCAGCAGGCAGCAACCCCGTAAACGACCAAACTAACTAGCGATCAACTTCTCGAACACCTTCGACAAAGTGGGCGTCAGTGTGTTGGGTCGATAGTTGGCAACATAGGGCGACACCGAACCCTTGGGAATAGGAGTAATATTCCCAGTACGTCAACAACGAGGAAAATTTCCTAACCGCATCAGGCGCCGGAAGATCACTGCAAGCTTGGGGGCAAGAGCGTCAGCCAGCTGCTTATAAAACAAAGGAGACATGCCTACCGGATCCACACCTCCATACGGATCAAGGCCCTCAAGCAGCACCTTGACTGTACCAGATCTGAACGCCAAAGAGGTCAAGCGAGGTTCAGGGTGGCATCTATGAGGCAATGCGATAACATCTCTGCTCTGCTTCCCGTCGAAGTGAGACGCCAGAAGCTCCGCCTTTGCCAAGGGATCAGTAATGATGCCCCCACCTGGACCAACAAGGGGTGGCAACGAAGGTTCAGCACCGAGCACTGAACACCTTAGCTCACACCACCAACGATGTGGATGGTCAATACTCAGCAGAGACTCTCTGGAACGCTGCCTCAGACAACGCTGTGCCTCCTCATGTGAGTTGTTAATAAGCGTGAGCGGGAAAATGCGGAAACGGTAAGTCAAAGAAGAGAGCAAACATATCGATCATTGCGTGACTTTTTCCAAGCACGGGTCCACTAGTGTACCTTTTAATACATGTAAATTTCATAAAAATCCGTCCATAAATTTTTGAGTTATTGTTTTAAGAAAAATGAGGCAAACAAACACAGATGGACGGATCTTCACCAAAAGTTAATCATCTGTTCCTCCGAACATACTCAACAATTCGATAAATTTCGTTAAAATCCATTCATAACTTTTTATTTACATTTGTGATAGGCAACAGACAAACAAACTGATAAGCTCGACGAAAACATACTCCTTGGCTGAGGTAATAATTTATCTGCGTTTGACCTAAAGGAAGGGAGGAAAGATTGCCGTACTCAGTAGAAATGAAGACGAGTGCGCTGATAAGTATCGTACTCGCGGGACCTGTGTGAATTCTTAAGGTAGGTTAGCTACTTTACTTTCAAATATACTAAATTTAAGCTACGTTATTACAACTTACCTTAGATTGACCTAATGTAAGATTTCTAAATTAGCCCACACTGAATGCGAGTCTCTTAACCAAGACGAACACTGTCTAACCCAACAAAGTCAGTCTATCCTAGAAAGGAAAGAGCGAAACGGGAGGACACACGAAAAATTAGCATCGAAAGTGACATCATCAATGACGTCAATTTCGACCAACAGTACTGTTAAGCAGCTTATGAGTATATTACTTAGTCTCATAAAAAAACTGTCGTCAATTGCAAATATCATTCTTGAAGCACATAAATATATGAAGAGAACATAATATACTAATTGAACAGTAAACAATTTATATCAATTGAAAATTGCAGTAGAGGCTGATGGAAACTTTCACAGCACTAGATGCAAGATCTGGGCCGGTATGGCGCCTTGATTCAGCTTCTTCCTTGAAGTGAAGCCTTATTTACACTTCATATTCAGTATACAATGATCTTCACAGAACATATTTAATGATATCACCTTGTTTTCTCGACTTATTTCATTCAGTCTCCTGCGCCTGACTAGCTAGCTGCTGAAGCTGCACTCACACTCAAAACTCTGTAAACACTGTAAAATGGTTGTCGTCAAGTACAGAAAGTTTGAGCAATAGCTCTTCTTATTGTTTCTCTCGCGTCAAGAACATAACACTACTGATATTATCTATCAGAGTCAAGAGCCCAACCTAACAAGGCCTGAGGTCCAATCCTCAAATACTTCGACTCGTTGATGTGACGTCATTCGGCCACATGCGGTCACGGCAAAGTTTTATTTTAGTCCCATTGAGTCCTCCCGGTGCACTCTTAGCTTCTTGGTCTATTCTAACGCGTATAGTCCAAGCTAACGCCAGTCGTGAATCTCAATGCTCGAAATCTATCTTTCTATCTTAATTTATGTCGTACAACCTAACGCTCCTCGTTTAATCAGGCCCACTTCCTCTAACCTAACGCGTCCCATGGACATAACACTTCTTATCGAACCTAACGCTCTTCATCTAACACTGGTCTACTTAAACCTAACGCTTCTCATCTAAACCAAGGCACCATAATCAAACCAACGCTCCACATCTAAACTACGGCTGCAGCTGACCACGAATAGTCCCGGCTGTGGCGTCGTATTGAGGGAATACCTGATGGACAACTGCACCCTCCCCCGACCTCAATGCCAGTGCCGCCCACAACCAGTGACTACGAGTGAAACAATTACTGATGCTGGACATTCCCTAGTGTCAAGACTTTAGTCCCTGGTGCTGAATCGAACTCTCGACGCCTCGTTAGTGAGCAATGTCAGCAAATTTGGCAAAAACTACAGGGTCATACTCGAGTCTTTCTGGATAAGAGGAAATTAACGCAGAGGAAACGCACGCAATATATTGAATAAAATGTTTGTTTTCCGCACTGAATTAATATTGTAGTACAAAAATTTAAACCTATTACTTTTCCCACACTATTAGATAGTTAAAGTTTAAGCTGGCCCTACGCAAAATAATTCCGCAGTTTCCATTGTAACGTTTTAACTTCGATTCTATCATTCATATCTGATGTGTCTGTGAAAGAATATCTTAATTTTTAGGCTCCTAGGAAGAGTAAAAGCCAATAAATCAGAAGAACGCTATATCAACAATAATAGTGTATTGTAGATTGAAAATTTTAGCAGTCTACTTTTTACATCCGCCCCTCTGCCGTACACGGCAATGATTTGACGACACCTCAAGATATTGCCTGTGTGGCTGAGGTAAGCCAGCGCGAGCAACTTGGACTGGTCTGGAAGTTCAGTCGAGGGCTTTCGGGTCGCCACTTGCAATCCAGTTTCAGGGGTAGCGGAAATGGACTACGCTTAAGCCATTGGGACAAAATTGAGTTGGGCTCCACCTCAGTCGTAATTTGTTTGAGATTATCGCCTGAAACTCGAGCCCAAGTGGTGAACTGCTAGCACCCGCCCGAATTTGCGGATAAGTCGCAGTGCGTATCGAAGTCACCCGTCGGCCTGAGGTCCTCCTTGTGGTTAAGGTTAATCTCTTCTTTGAAATGTTGTGCAAATTGATCTCTGTGTGGTTCTGGTCGTGTAGTGTAGGTCGTGTGGCGCTGCAAGTGTCGGTTTGGATGAGTGGTATTGGATGTGTGGTATTGAACGTGTAGTATGAGAAGTGTAGTACTGGACTTATGATGGTATTGGACTTGGGATGTCGGTTGTGTGGAGGTGGAAGTTTCGATTTGGACGTGTGGTATTGGACGTGTGATATTGGGTGTGTGGTATTGGGCGTGTGGTATTGGACGTGTGATATTGGGTGTGTGGTATTGGGCGTGTGGTATTGGACGTGTGGTATTGGACGTGTGATATTGGGTGTGTGGTATTGGGCGTGTGGTATTGGACGTGTGGTATTGGACGTGTGATATTGGGTGTGTGGTATTGGGCGTGTGGTATTGGACGTGTGGTATTGGACGTGGGATGTCGGTTGTGTGGAGGTGGAAGTTTCGATTTGGACGTGTGGTATGGGACGTGTGCTGTTGGAAGTGTAGTATTGAACATGTAGTATTGGAGGTGTGGTGTGGGATGTGTGGCATCAGGCGTGTGATACTGAACGTGTAGTATTGGGCGTGTGGTATTGGACGTGTGGTATTGGGCGTGTGATATAGGACGAGTAGTATTGGACGTGTGGTATTGGGCTTGTGATATTGGGTGTGTGGTATTGAGCGTGTGGCATTGGGCGTGTGGTATTGGACGTGTGGTATTGGGCGTGTGGTATTGGACGTGTAGTATTGGGCGTGTTTTATTGAACGTGTGGTATTGGGCGTGTGATATTGGACGTGTGGTATTGGGCGTGTGATATTGTGTGTGTGTGGTATTGGGCGTGTGGCATCGGGCGTGTGGTATTGGACGTGTGGTATTGGGCGTGGGGTATAGGGCGTGTGGTATTGGATGTGTGGTATTGGGTGTGTAGTATTGGGTGTGTGGTATTGGGTGTGTGAAATCGGGCGTGTGGTATCGGGCATGTGGTATTGGACGTGTGGTATTGGGCTTGTGGCATCGAGCATGTGGTATTGGACGTGTGGTACTGGGCGTGTTATATCGGACGTGGGGTATTGGACGTGTGGTATCGAGCGTGTGATATTGGACGTGTGGTACTGGGCGTGTGGTTTTTGACGTGTGGTATTGGGAATGTGGTATTGGACGTGTGGTATTGGAACCGCGCTATCGGAATTACGGAATCTCAGGTTTTTGATGCTGGTGCGGAACTTTAGAACGGATGAAGGTCTATCGAAAGATACTCAACTTCCTCTGACGCTCTTCCCATCAGATTTGTCCAAAACTTATTAAAACTATCATTGGCATAATAGAAAACCAGTTTTATGTAGATTCATTCGTTCTAAACTGAGTTTTTCAATAATAATGATAAACACTTATATAATGAACAATGCATATTGTTTCCATGCTTTCCTAATTTATTCTTATCTTCTTTTGTATATTTTGCCTCTCTCGCCCTGCATCGCGGAAAATAGACAGAATATCGATCTTAACTAAATAAATGTAAATGCCAACTAGAACGCCTCGTGGCGTAAGACCATCACCTGCGCTTGGACCAAATTTCATTTTCGCCGTTTCCGATGGCCAGCTGTCCTTTATTACTCCCTCTATGGGCGTTGTGAAAACGGTGGCTCAAAATATTCACTGTAATAATAACATAGGAAAAAAATAAGGCTCTTTGTGGCGTAAGACCATCTGCCGCGGTGGAGGCAAATTCAACGCGGTCATTATTGATGCCCAGCTTGGCCTAGTTTTTTGGCATGGGTCACATCTAGGTCAACCCACCAAACTCCTTGCAAAAAATTATGATGATGGCTCAACTCCTTCTACCTGTTTTTGGATGGACAGAAAAAAATATATATATACAGTTGCGAGCATAATTAAGGGACAAAAATAAAAAAAATTCATATCTCAAAAACTGTAGAAGTTTCAACGCTGAAATTTCAACACAAAAGAGGTATTGGGATACCTAATAATATGCTAAGCATTTATTGCGATCCGAAGGATAAGAAAAAAGTTATGTATATTTAACTTATAATTATGAATTTAGTGTGAGCAAAATTAAGGGACACTTTTCAAATATTGTAATTTAAATATTCAGTAACCCCATTTTCTTGCGTTTCCGAA
>LQNS02000193.1:6946-25413 GCA_001587735.2 Parhyale hawaiensis
TAGAGTGGCATTTCCTCCAACTCAAGGGCTACCCAGAGCCCCAAACCCAAAGCCAGCTCATACAAACAAAGCGGCGTCCGGTGGCCGGACAATGGGGGCGGCCTGATAACGCGCAGGCCACGCGTTAGCTGGAAGGATTTGATACCACTTCTGCGCAGTTTGTTCTCGCAACATTCAAGCTTGAAACTTTGACCTATGTCACTGCTTTTCGAGATACTTGATATTAGTTAAAAACATTCAGTGAAGACGTCTTCCGAGCAATGGTAAAATTTCCTTGGATGAGGACCCGAACTGTGAAACTAACAAGCAGTGGTTGGTGCTGGAGGTAGATCCTCTTTTCAACTCAGAGTGACTGCATGGTTGTAGACGATCTCCGATTGTCTAAGCTATAGAGTCATTGACCGATAACTCGTATAACATACTGTCACCCAATACCATCTTTGAGTTCGTTCAAAGAACGTGTGCCCTAGCCCGGTCAGTTTTTCCTCTTCGAGGTCCAGGAGTTGCTGCCACTTCCGTACCTTAAATAATAAAACTCAAGCCCTTCCTGACTGCGCTCAGGTTTTTTTTTTGCACTCACGTTCATCTCCTTAACTGACTACCTTCGGTTTGATCTTGGTCTTATTATCTCCGCCAAAGAGGTTATGTTTTCGTCGATTTTGTCTGTCTGTTAGTCTCTTTATTTGCTATTCTGTTATTCTGTCAGTCAGAAAGGTAACTCAAAAAGTTATGGATAGATTTTGATGAAATTTACAGGGATTGTTAAGTAATATTACGAGGAACAGATGATAGAATTTTGGTGAAGATCCGTGCTTCCGTTTGTTTGTCGCCTCATTTTTTTTCAATGCCATAACTCAAAAAGTTACCGACTGATTTTCATGAAATTTACATGAGTTGTTACGTTTATTACGAAGAGTAGATGACCAAATTTTTGTGATGATCTGTTTGTTCGTTCGTGTGTATGTTACTGTGTTTGATTTTGTGCTTGTCAGCGCAATAACTCAAAAACTTCTGAATGGATCTTTATGAAATTTACAAGAGTTATTAGTAATGTTGGAAGACATAAATCATTAGATTTTGGTGCAGATCGGTTGGTTCCTTGGTTTGTTAGACTTATGTTTGTCATAATGTTTGTTAGCAGCCTAACTCAAAAATTCATGAATGGATTTTCAAGAAAATTACAGAAAGTGTTTATTCTTTCAAAAACACAAAGAGATTAGATTTTGGTACATACATAAAGAAAATCATGGTCTCAGCACCAATTTGAATTTTTCGTCACCGATGCTCTGCTTAGCGGAGGTATGTGCTCTCAGAGTGCTCTAGTTATTACTTTAACGGCCCTGACCGTAGTCAGAGCCCGATAATTCGAGGGCTACCACTTCGAGGATGATCGTAGTTAATTTCCACTTAATAAAATACCTGCAGAAAATATATATTTTTTATTTTGTAGCTTGCTAAAACCTTACATCACTGGTTTTGTCTTATCCTCACAGCAGTGCCCACTGTTTACTGTACTTTCGCCACTCATTTTCCCAAATCTCGAGAGTTGTGATACATCATGTGATTTAAGAGTTAATTTTACCATTTTGAGTTGATCCGCACTCTGCAGGCACAGTAAATGACTCACTGTACTATTTTAACTATAGAACAATTCATATATTCATTAGCATGAGGTCACAATTCTCAAGAAGAAGAAGACTCACTCAGCATCGGCACAGCGAAGTACCAGAAACACGCACATTAGAGCACGTATAATGCTGCCGTGACCAGAGTTAAGGACCCCATAGTCGTACACGCTCAGGCATTCAGGCGGCCTGAGCGAATCTGGCCAACATCCGGTCAGGTCGGTTTCAGAGTGTGTGGGCACAAGAAGCGGCCTTCTGGCCGCACGTGTCAGTGTTGATCACTGTTCATTGACAGTAGTTGTGTCAAACTTGATTTTGTACAAAACAAGCCCTTGAAATGTTCAGAATTTTCACAATTGCATCGCGCAAGTGTTGCAGCGAGGAATCTTAGTATTTCCAGAATGGCGTGACGTTATTGTGACGTCACAATTCCAAACGGTTCAAGGGTTTGGTTAAACACTCAAATCTGACATAACTGCAATAGTAAGTGAACTGTGGTGTGGATCTGGGCAGCACAGCGTCAACACGTCTGTCGCACACAACACCAGCTCCACTTCTGACGAAGAGCGTCAAGTTTTGACTGACTTTATAGAACTTAATAAGGACAATCCCTGCCTGTGGAAAGTGAAGTCAAAAGAATAGCCTATAGCGACAAGAAAAAAAAAATGCAGCCTATAACTTGCTTGTTGAGAAATTGAAAGAGATGGCCGGCGACGCAACTAGAGAGCTTGTCACCAAAAAATTAACATGATCAATTCCTTTAAAAGAGAGTATTAAAAAGTTTTGTCCTCTATGAAGTCAGGTAAAGTACCGTAACCTCATATTATCAGAAAACAAACTTTTCCTAATCTCACTTGTTTAAAGTACTATGATTTTTAATTCACATATCAGTTTACTTTCAATTTGTATTTTGTATCATAACGCAAATAAATATAATTCATTTCTATCTAGGGGCGAAGCCATGATGTTCAGTTGTTCACTCCACGGTGTCTCAGAGAGACTCGCACTAAGATTAGCTTTGAGGGAGACTGAATAGTATGTGGGTGACACAGGTGGCCTGTCCGGCAGCTTGCTTAGGCAGCCGAACAGGCCGCCTGAGCGTGTATGGGGCCCTTTATACTACTCTCAGGCACAACCATATTTCATCACAACCCTGATTTCCAGCGATTTCATTTATTTGTTAGAAGGGTTATCCAGCAAAGCTCGAAGGCCAGACATAACGCTCAGACAAGTGGATCTTACACCATTTCTAATCTTGATGAAGAACTCAATAACAGCTGATTCGTCAAGTACCGGCAATGAGTACTCATTGAGCTTCTTTCATCGACCGCAAAGGACACGCAGATATCTATATATGCAGCGAACATTTCATTATTATTATGGCCAGAGGGATTTCACGACCAAAATTGGATCGGATGAGCGATGTTCAGCTCTACACTCAGGCGCCGGGTCACATCCCGCGACCTAAGGGCTCAGAGCACTTTTCGAATGATGTGTGCTGTTCCAAGGAAAGCGCTCTTCTGGAGGGTCCTCGCAGTTCTCGACGCTGATGAGGCCACGGCCCCCTTCTCTTCTGTTAATGTAGAGTCTGTCTACGCACGATCTTGGATGCAGTGCTCGAGAGATGGTCATGAGCTTCCTGGTTTTGATGTCCATATCGGTGCAGTCTTTCTTGGTCCAGTTAATAATGCCAGCAGAATATCGGGCTACGGGAACGGCCCACGTGTTGATGGCCTTGATGGTGTTACCCCCATTCAGGAGTGATTTCAGGAAGCCGCAGTCGGGTAAGGTACTCCTTCCGAATGGAATCTTTCATCGTCCTGAGAGAATGGTGTTATACTGCATGACACCTAGGTACTTGTAACCTGCCTCCTCGCTATCCTTGATGGTACGTTCTCCGATGATGATTCCTCGGACGCAGTAACCTCTCCCCCTTCGATGTTTAGGACTCCGCATTTGCTAAGACCGAACTGCATCTTGATGTCTTGGGAATGCTGATGGACTATATTAAGGAGCTGCTCTACTTGGTCCTTTAATTTGGCGTAGAGCTTCATATCGTCCATGTAAGGCAGGTGGCGGAGCTTCATGGTACGGCTGTAGTTGTAGCCCTGGCCGGCCTTGTTCAGGGTCTCGAAGAGGGGGATCATGGTCAGGACAAAGAGCAGTGGAGATAGGGAGTCGTCCTGGAAGATGCCCCGCTTGATGCTCACCTCGCCGAGGTGTTTATTGGCGCTTGTGAGCTGGGTCTTCCAGTTGGGCATGATCGTCGCGATCAGATTGCGGATGTTTCCGGCGATGCCGTAAATTTCCAGGCATTCCAGGATCCAAGAGTGAGGGACCATGTCGAAGGCTTTTTTGTAATCAACCCAAGCCATGCTTAAATTTTTAATTTTGCTCCAGGCATCTTTCGTGAGGAGCTTGTCGACGAGCAAATAGTCCTTTGTTCCCCTGGTGTTCCTGCGGTATCCTTTCTGTTGTTCAGGTAGGAGCTTCTTTGAGTCAAGATGTTGGCAGACTCTCGTAGATTATACCCGTCAGCACCTTCCACATAAGGGGGAGGCACGTGATTGGGCGGTAATTGCTGACCTCCGTACCCTTTGCCTTGTCCTTCTGGATTAGGACCGTTTTCCCTGTGGTCATCCAGGTGGGCACAGTTCTGCGTTGCCGACAGTGGTTGAGCTGTGTAGCAATTCCAGAGTGCACCATATCTGGTCCGGGTGCTTTCCAGTTCTTGGTCTTGTTCGGTTGCTTTTTGAGCTCTTGACTGGTGATTGTAAGGTCTGGATCTATGTGACGCTCTTCTCCTTGACGTCGTGGAGCCATTCTGCGGTATTTTTGTACCGTACCTCTTTGCTCCAGATGTCACTCCAGAATCGGATGCTCTCTTCTGCGTTGTGTGAGTCAGAGCTCGTCTCTTTTCCTCTAAGGGTTTGATAGAGGCCTTTCTGGTTGGTGTTGAATAGCTGGTTCTGATGGAATCCAGCTACTCTGGCCTCGAAGCGTCTAACTTTGCTCCTTTTAGCAGATAGCCGCAGCTTTAAGGTATCTTCTAAGTTAGTTAGGCCGACTTCGAGGCACCGGTACCTCGAATCGAGCAGCGTCTTCTTTTCCTCGTCGTGGAGATTTCCTCTGCGCCATTCGGAGATCCAGCTGAGATGTTTCCTGATCTCAGTAATGTTCTTCTCGAAGCGGTGCTTCCAAGGAGGATCCTTTTTCCGCTGAGTCCGTTGCGGTGGGGTTGTACCTCAAGGATCCTCACTGCGAGGTCTGCTCCAGCTTTGAAGAGGACGTTTGTCTCAGTGATGTTGTTGGTGTGGATTTTACCAATCACTGAGTTGACTCGGAAAGCAGTTGCTCGGATCTTAGGTTCCGGTAGATGTCATAGGCTGGGATAACCTTTTGGCGTCGTTTCTACGCTGGAGTTCCGGAGTAAGTCCCGCAGCTTCTGGTTGGATAGGTCAGGTTCTGTCTCTTCGTCCATCGAGTCGCTCAGGCTCATATCGTGATCCGGTAAGTGCCGAGGCCCACGTCGCGGTGACTGGTTGGGGTCGTCCGAGTCGATATCAGATGTGACGTAATTCGACAGTAGGGTGTCACTAAGTTCCTGGTTAGGGTGACCTGGCGTTGATGCTCTGCTGGAGTTTCGGAGTAAGTCCCGTGGCTCCAGCGAGTCACTCCGCTGCTGGTCGGACACGTCGGGATCTGTCACGTCTTCTGACTCGCTCTGGCTCATATTGCGGGCCGATAAGTGCCTAGGCCCACTTGAGGGCGACCGGTTGGGGTCTGCAGAGTGGATCACAGATGGCACAGCGCCTAAGTCGGGGGTTTCTTCCGATGGAATGGAGGGCCGCCTAACAGGTTCCACAGGTGGGGACCTAGGCGGGGTTACAGGTCGGGTTGGAACCTGGCGTGCAGGTATGTCAGCGGATGGAGAGGCAACTTGAGCTTAAATCCGTGCAGCGATTTGAAGCCGTTCCTCTTCGCTGAGGAGCTTTTTGCTGCAGATTTGCCGGGTTTGGCCACTAAGAGAAGCCTGTGGGAAATTGCCCACGATTCCTTTCTCGTCCCACAGCTGCTTGAGATAGCCTGGCCCCTCGCGCTTGCTAGCGACGAAGCACTCCAACAGCACAACTCGGTCTTCCCAGGACCACTTGTGCCGCGTACTTCGTTGCGTCGGGACAGTAGCCTCCTCCGCCCCCGGCGGAGAAAGGGGAGCCTGCTCCCTCACACTCCACTCTCCAGTAGTATTCACACTAGCGTCGGAATCCTGGCTAACCGATTCCGACGGATGAGTACCGCGTTCACGAACGGTCCCTTCCTCACCCACAGGAAACCGGACGAGCGAGGTACCCAGTCTAACTGAGGTACTCTTCACGCCGTTAGAAGAGGTATCTCTATTATGACTCATTTTCCGTGGTTGCCTGGTAACTCTCAGGCGGCGGGGCCTGATAACCCTCAGGCGGCGGGGCACCTTAGCGTCTGCGAAGATGGACTGCCTTTCAGGGCTTAGGAGTTCCATCTACCCCAAGCTGTCTAGCGCATTCAACGAGTTGACTCTTAGGCCTGAATCAGCCGTTGGTCTTCTCGTTGGCTACCATCGACTTTGATGATCCTTTTCAGCCATCAGGGGTGCTCGACCCTCCAACAGTAAGTTCGCACGCCTGGTTAAGCTGAGATTCAGCATGACCAGTAGGTGACCTACAGGAGGTTAACTGGATTAGTCGCCAGTCTTTCGGCAGGTTGTCGTTGGCCTTCGCTGTTCTAAAGCTCATCCGGCTTTTTCTGCGCATTTCCTCGCAACAGGGCCACCTTAAACACCCCCTGTGTCAGACTCATACGCCCCAATGGATTCAAAGGCCGGTGGTCGAGACAGGGTTTGCCAGTTAACCCGCTGGCCGTCGGTTATTATTATTAATTATTATCGAGGGGATTTCACCACCCAAAGTTTGGATTGTTTGAGCGATGTTGGACTCTACGCTCTGGCGCCGGGTCACATCCCGTGACCTAAAGCTCAGAGCACTTTGCGAATGATGTGCGTTGTTCCAGGCAGAGCGCTCTTCTAGAGAGTTAATCATTATTTTATTGTTATTATTATTATTATCAAAACTTCACGCTTGAGCTCCCACGGACAGGTAATACAACCCAAATGAAGCATCTTGCAACACTGGGAAGCCCAAAACGCTGCCAAAGAAAACCCAGCAAAAAAAAAAATTAACAGCTGTCGTAAGCGCCTGCAGGCCAATACGACCAAAAGCTGATGCCGGGAACAAATTTCAAACCTTAGCCGACCATGGCACGAAGCACCGACTGATTAGTTCGATTATTTTGACATCCGACAGCCTCCAACGTAAAAGAGTGCGCTCCCAAAAAACCTTGAGAGCAGGGAGAGAAGAATACAACCCATGGCTCTCATTATTGTACACATAATAAACCATTCATAGTTCTGCTACTCTTCTCCTGTGGGAGAGGTTCACTAGATCATTCTCAACGCACAGCTTGCTGGTTGAACCAACAAGTCGGTCCTACAGACGCAAGTGAGTGTCAGCAGCTGAAGCCCAGACCGGTGAGCAATACTCTAACACATGCAGCAAAAACGTAAGGAAAAAAAAGCATCTGGGCAACCTGACTGTCACCAAACACAGAATTCACTTTACGCAGGAGCCCAATCTTAATGGAAACACGTGACACCAACCTCCTAATATGCGGCTCAAAAGTAAGCTTCTCATCAAAGACAACACCAAAAATCTTCAAAGAGCTAGACTCCTGGAGAAAAGTGTCATCAATATTCAGTTGGGAATACTGTGGTACAAGTGTCCGAAACGGAGTGATAACCATCGACTTGGTCTTACTGGCATTCAGCTCCATACTCCTGGCCGAGCACCATGCACTAATGCGTGACAAATCCCTTTTCAGAGACTGAGCGACAGCATCACGAAAGCGAGGAGCAGGTATGACTACCATCAAAGTGGCATCGTCGGCAGAGTTGCTCATCGTGTTTTCAAGCAAAGAGAACATGTCACTAGTATAGAGAACGGACAACAGCGGGCCAAGCACACTGCCCTGAGGGGCTCCAGACACAACCCCGACTGAGGCGCTCTAATCGCCGTCAACAGACACTCTGCGTTGGCTCAGAAACAAAATCGCGAATGATTGACAGCACCCTACAACTCACACCAAAGGACTCCAGCTAGAATAATAGACCCCTGTGGTTAACCCTGTCGAACGCCGCGCTAAAGTCCAACTGGACAAGGTGTGCCTCCGGCCAACAATCCAACGCAGACTGTAAATGGTGTGACACCGACAGCAGAGCGTCACAACAACCCAAGCCAATTCTGTACGCAAACTGACCAGCAGGTAGCAACCCCGTAACCTCAGCGAAACGACCAAGCTTACCAGCGATCAACTTCTCGAACACCTTCGACAAAATGGGCGTCAGTGTGATGGGTCGATACAGCGACACCGGACCCTTGGGAATAGGAGTAATATTCCCAGTACGCCAACGAGAGGAAAATTTCCTAACTGCATCAGGCGCCGGAAGATCACTGCAAACTTGGGGGCAAGAACGTCAGCCAGCTGCTTATAAAACAAAGGAAACATGCCCACCGGATCCACATCTCCATACTCATCAAGGCCCTCAAACAGCACCTCGATTGTACCAGATCTTAACGCCAAAGAGGTCAAGCGAGTTTCAGGGTGGCATCCATGAAGCAATGCGATAACATCTCTGCTCTGCTTCCCGTCGAAGTGAGCCGAAAAAGCTTCGCCTTTGCCCGGGAATCAGTAATGATGCCCCACCTGGACCAACAAGGTCCGGCAACGAAGGCTCAGCACCAAACACTGAAGCCCTTAGCTCACTCCACCAACGATGTGGATGGTCAATACTTAGCAGAGACTCCCTGGAACGTTCTCTCAGACAACGCTGTGCCTCCTCATAGACGCTCAACATAGGTCTGCCACAAAGTGCGGTCATGCGAACGCCGCCATGACCGATACGCCGCTTGTTTAGCTTCGAAAGCTAACCGACACTGATCGTCAGACCACGGCTTATCCCGAGGCCTCACATGAATAGTTCTCTTAGGGACAAACCTCTCCATGATGGACACAGTCAAGTCGTTAAGCTCAGAGACAGGATCCTCACTGTGAATAATCTGGCGCCAAGGTAACGTTCTTACTGCCCAAGTAATAGCCACCCAGTTAGCCCTGCTGTTAACGAAAATCACTCTCCTGGTGTCTACCACAGGAACAACCTGATTATGGTGCAAGGACATAACATGATGTGAGTGGTCTGAATAGCCAATAGGGGTGCCAACTGACACCGTCATTAAGTCCGGGACATCAGTCATAACGAGGTCGAGACAGTTACCAGCAATATGCGTGGACCCGCGAACTAACTGCACACAACTACAGTAGACAAGGTGCAAAACTTCAAAGCAGCCACACCATGACAATCAGTCGGTGATGCAGATCCCAATCAGTCCCTGTGGTGTGCATTAACGTCACCCACAAAAACAAACGCTGACTTGGGATCCGTGCTTTGGATCGAGGCCATCGCCGTCAATAAACAGCCATAAAGAGAATCATCAGTTGCAGGGCTCCAATATAAGGAGAATAAATAATAATTATTCAGTCGGCCACGCACCCCAACAACAATGATCTCATGACAGGCGCATTCGTGCACTGACTGCCGGTAATCATAGAATCCGCTCCGGACGTAGACGGCCATTCCACGGAATCCAGGCCCCGATCCACACAGCCTGCGAAAAGGGGACTGAAAACCCGCCAAGGCAAGCTCAGCGCCGTGTCTTCTACCAACAACCAATGTCTCGGAGCAGCACACGACATCCACACCACGGGACACAAATTCGAGCTCCGCGAGGTTCGCATGCAGTCCTCTAATATTACAATAGAGGAGACGACACTCCCGAGCCCGACACGGTCCCGGGTTGCTTTCAACATCCCCATAAAGCACAAGAAAGACAGGAAAGAATAAAAGAACACAAATATACAGTAATTTACAAATAAATACAGAACTATGCACAGAAGAAATAAAGAATCCCATAAACAGAGAAGATGATATCAAGCATTATGAAGCAAAAAAAAAAAAAAAAGCAAATCGACAGTAACGATAGATACGAAAGCGGCTAGCTATCTACGCACCCCAGACCCTGCTATGACCAGTACAGGCTGAGGCCGAAAAGAAGAAGAAGAGAAAGGATATGTGGTACTACCTGATGGAAGAGAGAGAGAGGAGCAGACTGCGGAAGACTGAGTACCCAGCTATGGCACCAGCCTCTTCATCTCCTCTCAGGGATGCCGTTGGACCAAAGGAGGTCTCATCCGCCTGTAGAGTGGCATTTCCTCCAACTCAGGGGCTACCCAGAGCCCCAAATCCAAAGCCAGCTCACACAAACAAAGAGGCGTCCGGTGGCCGAACAATGGGGGCGGCCTGATACCATTGTCATACTACGCCACGCCACCGGCTCCAATACTTACGGCAAACTAGGTGTACTTCTCATAAATGAGTAGGTACTCCACGCCTCTTCCTAGCATCATTCGCTCTGCATTTTTTAACTGGGCTACTTCTTATCCTTTCTCCATTCGCCTGAACATTATTACCATGTGAAATGATCACACCGCGGAGCAATAAGTGCCTTTACTTTGACACACTCAGCGCTTGCAACTTCGACAAACTCATTCTAATGCAACCGAAAATGTTCTCTGCTTAATATTTTGATGGTTTGCAATGAATTTCTATTTAGCAATGCCAATTGTGTAAAACGCGAAGATAATATTTCGTGCTTGAAGAGTCCCTGTTCATAAGTAACTGTTACGTAACTACTGGTAACATTGTGGTGCTTTATTATACTCTTTGCTATTCTGCCGTGTAGTAGCTTGACAATAGAAAAAGTTGCTATCACTGCGGTACAAGGTTGTTCATAGTTTTGCACTAGCGGTCTCCAACAAAAGCGTGAATTCCAAGTGGCCCCTTATTTTCAGCATATTGATGTACTGTTATTTTATTTTTTTTTTGCAGGAGAGAGAAATATAACAAACCCAATAAAAAAGAAATGTGATCAAAGACTCTAAATCCCTTTCAAATAGGATGTAGCGTGGCCCACTGGTTGGGAGCCCCAGTTACAAAACAAAGATTAAATGTGTTGTAAGCTGGCAAACAGTTCGTACAATTCTCTCTCTCTTTTAGATACTGTACACACTGATGTCGACAGGCGATGTTCTTGATCATATTGGTCATGCATCGTTCTGTATAGTCAAACCATATAATTTGAAAAAGATTTCATTTTCCACGTTGCTGTGGATGCGTACTGCATTTGAATAACTTGTTATTCATTGCTTTGCTCGTCAATATTATCAACAAGGTACAGTTTTTGTTTTTATTTGTGCTGTCAAAAGCAAATTTTCCGGCAAGTGTGACATGCATATTTATATATTGCTGCAATGCATACTGTATATCCTGCATATGTAATCACTTCGTTATAGTGCGATTGCACCAGAGTAACGATTCTATAACTCCAAAGAAAACAATCAGCGCTGCAACTCGGAAGAAATGAGAAAAGTGTCTGTAATTATTTCGATATAAAATGGTGCACATGCAATGGTGCGTTTAGTTAGAAAAGCCCGTATTTCATATTGTTTAGAGAAAGAATATTCCCTTTCCTCTTATAACGGTAATTTCTGGATTGTTTCTGTGATATCGCTGGGACTGTCTGTTAATAGTGTTGTTGACGTAGAGTTTCCCTCGCTGCCCTCAATTATGTCACAAGCACGGAAGTTCTGTATTAGCGTATTTGTTCAATGCTGCTTGACCTGCCCAATGCGCATGCTTTCGACTGTTCTTGGGTAACACTGACGGTAGTATTACTATTGCCACTTTATTGGAAGACTTCTCTGATATAGATATATATGTATATTACACGTTTTTTCTTAAAGTGCCCATTCTATAAAATACCGGTACATATAATGTTGCCTATGTATATCATGAATACGTAGCAAAATTGTGCATATCTTAAAACAGCCAAATTTATTCGTTGGTCTTATTAATTATCCAACCAACGAACTCATACTAGTTTAGTAGTGTGGGACTCTCCAGCTTTGTATTGAGAGACTTTATACAGTGATTCTGATGCTATTCCTATTATTAAAATACACCAGACTGGCAACGTGATAACGGAGAAAACTCCATATGGTTATCAGCCCCCACGCAAACAGCCAAGGCCTCCTAGAGTACAGGCCTGGGTCTGGGTGTTTGCTTGGCAGTGACGTCACGAGCTTGAGCACGCTGCGGATAGGCTCGGTGCTCTTAATGGCCCTGCTCTAATTTCCCACCTTTATTGAAACATCCTTGAGTAGAAGCAACACGCGACCTTACGAGAGGTGAGAAAAAGGTCTCTAAAATGTGTTACTACATGCAGTGTTGTTCAAAAAATTGTGTTGACAACTTGACACGTATGTATGCCCCTGCTAACATGGGGTGAAGAAAATTGTCTGTAATTACGTAATTAATTGAATGGGAAGAACTATGTCATCGTTATGTATCAGTGAAATCAGTTTTGTTACTTTGTCTTCGATGTCTTTGCAACATCTTCCTAAACAACTACTCCAAAAGTAAAAATGCTAAAAGTAATGCTGGTGACCAACGATCATCTGTAAAGCGCAAACTATTTACTACTTTAGTAAAATAGTGTATTCAAATATTATCGGCAAAGTAACTTATGGGTATTTTATGCTGTTGCTAAAAGCTCATGTTAAGAGTTTATCGGCTTGCACTTCTACCATTTGACTCTGAACCTTTGGCCTTCATTGCATCGTGTAATATGTACGGTACCATACGTGTCTATACAGTGCTATTCCTAAAGGAAAGACTGAGGACTTAATTGAGGACTTAATTTTGCTATTAGGTTCCAATCATATTGTAACAAATCACGTTGCGTTGGCTTGAAGGAAATTTACTGTGGAATTCTGAAATAACTACTTACGTAAAGTAGCTGAATTATTTTTGTACATAATAGCAACCTGATCATGTGAGCGTATCTGTACGTCGTAGATATGTTTCTTTCAAATTCACGATCGATGCACTTACAAACAGATCTTTTTATCTCCATACAGGAACTGCACTCATGTCCGCTCATTGCCCCCTCACTGTCTATTACGTATTGCGTTTCTTGAATGCGAATTTATCAACAACGCTTGCTCATCAACGTTATCTGGGTGAAAATTGTTGGAATAGAAATATTACACGATCTACTTATCAGGTATATAACTCTAAAACGTCTTACTTTTTATGTTGAACAAATCGCTGTGGAAACCACCAGAGTTTTCTTGGTGACTATATAATGTGCTCGTAAGTTAACATATGCCTGATATATTTACACACTCGCTGGTGGTGCAATCAACTTACCCCTAGCGTTATTTTTGTCATTATTTTTCGTTATGTAGATACATTATATTTCGGTATCAATTCGCAAAGCTCTACCATTTTCATTAGCTGAAATTCATCCACTCGGTAATTTACCTCCCGTATATGTATTTATCTATTGTTGTCGCTAACACCAAATCTCTAAGCAATACTGGAACATTGTGTAGAGTTATTTAATTCAGTATGATTTTACTTTAGTTTACTTGCTCATTGCTGAAAGAAATTCTTATTCAGCATTTCAGCAAGAGATCATCTTGATATTAGCCACTTCCATTACGAACTTATTTCCGTTCAAGACTGTAGGTTATGTAATACGGAAGCATTTAGATCTAAAGACTTTGAGACTCCGTACATGCAAACAGCAAAGCCACTAATTAAATCTAGTTGTTTCATTCAATATGATTAAATACTGTGGAGACCTGCTGGGATCTTATTTTTAAGAGAACTATTTTGTAGAATCATCTGATTTTGTAAGTAATTCATGCATTATGACCTAATGTTAACTTGGTGAAAATTTCATTGCATTTTCATTCATTACTTTCTAAGTGATAACTGATATATATCGGTGTTGTTTCTATTCTTTGAATTATTATTATTATTATTATTATTAACATACCTACACTAAACTGGCGGCGTGGGAACGAAGGAAACTTTATAAGGTAAACAAACCCATACACAACCAGCTCGGCGAGCGAACAAAAAAGAAAGAGAAGATCAGAAATCATAGAATAGCTCTGTTTACAGATCGTATAAAGCTGCCAATACCCGCACCAGCAAAGACAGAGCCATCAAGACCATTCCAAACATCCACACATGATTAAAAAAACGAACGAGAATGCTTCCATGTAGGGCATCGTACCGGTTCCAAGGCAAACTCATGAAGAGCACCAGTATGTCGAATGTACCTCACCCGAACAAATGGCTCCGGACAGAAAATTCCACAGTGGATGACTAGGGCAATTATATATTTTATATAGACAGCAGACGCGTCCAACTCGGCGATGATACGCCAGATCACAAGCCATGGCACCATCCAGCATGAACGCACTTCGACGAACCACCCTGTGTGCAAATTCAGATAACAATCGGCAGCAGAACCCCAGACAACGGAGCTGTATTCCAGAAGGGGAGGACATAGCAATTGAAGCAGCGACGTCTCAACTCCACCGAGCCAAACACCCTCCAAGCACGTCGCATAAGACCAATTTTCAGCGATGCACGTGAGGCAACCGACCGGATGTGGGACTCAAACGTCAACTTTGGATCAAAATTAACACTAACGATTACTAAGTCATCAACCAGAGGAAGTGACACACAATCAAGTGTGAGGGCTGGGAAAGCAGGTCTCACTGAACGTGACCTAGACACGAGCATTGTCTTAGTCTTGCCCGCATATAGCCTCACCCCCACGTATAACACCAGGAATCAATCACTTCCAAATCACGCTGAATAGATTCTGTAACATCCAACCTATTACTAGGATTATCGTAAACAGCCAGCAAAGTAATGTCGTCAGCGTAACCAACAAGTAAATTATGAACAAGATGAAACAGGTCCGCTGTATATACGATGAACAACAAAAGGCCCAGAACACTACCTTTTGGGACACCAAAAACCACATCCAAAAACTAAAAACTCACTCCTCTTCCCATCAACAACTACACATTTGTGTCTACCAGATGAAAATTGACTAATTACCGCGAAAACTGAACCACCAATACCCATCAATCACCGAAGTCAAGCTGCACCAACCTTGCCTCATGACCCCCATGAAGAGCCAGCTGCAACACATAAGAAATATGAAGCAGAGCATTACAAGTTCGCAAGCCCTTACGGAAACCATACTGTGTTTGGGGAAGGACACCCTGCTGCTCAAGGAAGCGACACAACCTCGACCCAGCCAACCTCTCTTAAACTTTCGACAAAACAGGTGTGAACGAGACAGGTCTATAGTCGGAGATTCAAGTCACATGACCGACACGCCAGCATTCCGGAATAGAGCTCAACCGTAAAATCCGACAAAACACAGTAGCAAGCGGGACTGCGAGCACATCAGCCACCCTCCGAAGAAATTGAGGAAACGTACTTGAGGGACCAGTGCCCCCGTTGGGGTCTAGATCAAGAATGTTGTGCACTTCAGCAGATGTAAAAGAAAAACCGGAGAACCTCGTTTCTGGGTCACAGACTAAAGGAATGCGCACCTGGTCCTGGCTCTGTTTCCCATCAAAAAAGCGCAACAAAAAGTCCGCCTTGGCAGCAAGGTCCACAACAATATCACCACATCACAAGCTAGAGATCGACCGGGTCGAAGATTTTGGAAAAACCGGAGCCGGGGCGACCAAATCCAAATAGCCGGGGCGATAAAAAATAAAGCATTCGAGGCCGGGGCAACCAAAACAAAATAGCCGAGGCCGGGGGTTTCTTGCTCTGACAGTAGTTTAAGACAGTATATACATACATAGATATGTTATAAATTGGTCAACGGTCACTCATAATGCTTGAAAAAAATTCAATTTCCTAGAAAACTTGTTTTATGGCTTGTTAAGTGTTGTCCCTCCGCTAAAAAAGCCCTGGCGAAATCCTCGGTTTTCACAGTTTCAAAAGCCGAAGCCGGTGTCGGTATCGATAAACCGGGACCGGAGCCGTGGTAAGCCATTTTTGATAAAGCGGTGCCGGGGGGTTGAAAAAGGCCGGAATTGGGGCCCTGGCAGGTCCCTACCAACAGCACCAATTGAAGGGGGGGGGGCAGAAGAGCTCGCACCAAGCACAACGCTCTTTAAAGTGGACCACCACTTATGTGCGCTAACAGACGAAGCTACAAACTACCTGGACCCCAAATTATGCTCCCTCTCAGTTTCCTCATATGTAGCCCCAGCCCGACGACGCTGCAGTTCCCTGAAACGCTGAAAGCCAACAGCAGACCGGCTGGTACGCCAGCGGCCATATGCCTCCCGCTTCAACTGGTACGCCTTGCTACAGGCATCATCAAACCAGGATTCATCGCCTGTCCTGACCTAATGAAGCGGGAAGGGACATAGGCGAGCACCATGTCAGAGAAAAGCCGATCCAAAGTAGACCAAGAATCTGTAGACTCTCTCACAACATCCGAAAGTAGTGCAAGGATGGCGCCAGAAGCAGTGTCCCAATTCACTCTGGACATCTGGAATATTTCACGCCTAACAGTGACTCTGGGGACCTGCTGACGAACTTGCAGCGTCGCAGAGAGGTTTACACCATGGTCCAAGGAACCAACGGGAGACGATACTGACACTCCAACCAAATCAGGAGTATCAGTCATCAGGAGGTCAAGAACTCTTCCCATCAAATGGGTGGGACCCTCAACCAACTGCTCACAACCAAAGACAGTCGCGAAATCGAAGGCTGCATGGCCATCGCAATCGGTCCTCCAAGAGCCTTGCCATTCCACATGATGACAATTAAAGTAACCCATTAAGACAAAAGCAAAACGCCTATCCGATGACTGAATCCAAGCCATTGTATTTAAAAGACAATCAAAGACCCTATCAAAGACCCTTCTCGGGAAAATCCGTTGTGCTGTCGTTGGATCTACCATAGGGTACCGAGCGAAGTTTGTTGGTGTACAATAAATTATTATTCATTTGGATGTCGTACGCCAAGTCGGCTGAGATAACGAATTTCTCCTCCGTCCAGCGCTTAATATCCATAAATGGTATTGAAAAAATAGAGTGGGGGAATAGTACGAAAAGCATTTACGAACTAACGCACTTATTAAAAGTAGAATCGAATTGATTATGGAGTTTGAAGCTGCGGAGTCCGTATGTTCGCTCGGAGTTGTCTGCAGACAGCTGATAGCTGGAAGTGGCGCACCGACGACGGCCCACGGAACGATCTTGACAACAGCAGTGACATGCAAGATTCAGCTTCATGAGAAAACATGCATAACTAAGTTAGGCGTGTGCAAGGTCCCAACCGTTCACATTTTACTTATGGCATTACTTTTGAGGGGTATATTAAAAGACCCTTCAAAAAAAATAAACCTAATAACCCATGGGCATAAATTAAGTAATTCTAAATGTAGAATATTATTAAAGTTAATAATTACAGCATTGCAAAGCCCGGGGTAAACTATCAATTATTTAGATTCTCAGTCTGATGCCAATTTTTAGATTGCCCTTGAGTATGAGAATCCTACGAAAAGGGCCAGAAAACTGAACCCTTTTCGAGGGGAAAAAACTTCACTTTAATTTGATAGATTTTAAATTTAGAGAGATTCGCTAATAACCATGGGGCAAACTAGCCCTACAAAGAGGAGCAGAAAACTGATTCTACTTCGAGGAAAAAAAAAGAAACCTGCAAGAGTTAAACCACGCAAAACCCCAGGTCGAAATATTACTAAATGCATTTAGCTTGAAGATAACCCCAGGGCATACAAGTCCTACGAAGAAGGGCAGAAAACTGGACATACCTCGAAGGGAAAAAAGCTGCGAGAGTTACCACGCGAAGCCCAAACTATAATCATTACCAAATACACTTAGCTGGAAGAGAACTCATGATCATAGGGCAAAAGCCTCAGGTCTGATTTTATCAGTTAAAACACACAACCCTAGGGCATAAAATTCAACCCTTTCACGTGGACCAGAAAAGGACCGCAATAGTTAAACCATACGAAACCCCTGCAGGTTTAATTTAAATCTGAACACAATTCAATCCCGCGCCGAGAGCCGAACAAGGCTGCAGTAGTCAAGCTAATGCAAAGCCCAAAGCCGGGAGTATAACCGATTTAATATTTTTTTGATTTTAGTTCATCTTCTAATTTTAGCGCCTCAAATTAATATGATTCATCAGACTTTTGGATATATATAGATTTAACGTAATAAATTAGATTTAGCCAAAATGGTGAAACGAAAGTGATAGTAATTTAATGTTAAATTTCACCAACCAATAGTAATGAAAATTGGTAAGAGAGCATTCGTAATTTAGTATGATCACCGCATAATTTATTTAAGGGGTCTAAAAACTGGAATTTTTCTTGTAAGAACAGCGATGAGGACCGTGCAAGACGAGGCGCCTACCCATCAGTGCAACTCACCTCACGCACTCTTCCATGTGAAGTCCAGGCGTCAGCACGGCTGACCAGACGATCCAGCAGCTGCATAGGGTGTTAAGATGATCCCAATGTTGAGACAATCTTTAAGCGCGGAGACCAGGACCGTGGGTTCCGCTGCCAGGCACCGATATAGTCTTGGCGCCCTCCAGGATGTCGACGACGACGTCAGCCAGTCAGTCAAGAAGCTCCCCGGGCCGCGAATTTTTTTCCTGAACCTTTCAGCAAGTACAGTCTCAGGGCAGCCAATGGCGTGGCAGGTCACGGGCCACAGTGGGAGGGGCGAAGGGTGATGGTTTGTGATGGTGTTGCAATCAGATGC
>LQNS02000194.1:10135-21044 GCA_001587735.2 Parhyale hawaiensis
TGGATTCACATTTAAGAACAATACCAGATAGACCAGCGGTCAGCGGTTACGTGCACTGTGGAGATAATTCGCTGCTGGCTCTCTCTTTGGTCGCAAACTGCGGCACCACAGAAGACACCCAACAGGGTGACTCCACACACGTGGGGTGACGTGAACAACGTCACCTGGACTTCTTCCGAAGACTCTCAAGGTAACTCAAGATAAGGTAACTTACCTGTATACGTTTTAGTAACTCCGTGCACTGTACTCTAATTCAGTCGACTTCGCATTTTCTTTCGTATCTGTTGCCATCATTTTCTCACGTATTTCACCTACACAATCGTAGATGCCTTTGCCAATACAGTTTCAGCTATGAACGCTATGGACCCATTTCTGGGAAAGGTAGTGGAAAATGCTTTGCGAAAAAAATTACGGAATAACCGTGAGAATCTTTCAGGAACTTTTGCCATCGTTGCTGCTACCTATTTTTCCCTTTACAGGAATGGTATATTTTTTCAGTGTAAAGTCTCTTGAGAATGCATTTGTCTGCTGGCTTATTTTTCTCTGTCCATTTTCTGTCGAGCGAGAACTGTTGGTGTTGCCAGAAAATGCAGTCTAAAGTGGGACATGGTGACTATATTGGTGATAGTATCTTTTCAAGTCTAGTAATCGATCCACAGTTTCCACCTTCATTTTTGCAACGTGGAGAAAGGTCTTTTTTAACTGGTACGGAATGGCAGCCCGTACTATCTTGCTATTGTATTGTATAAAAAAGATCATAGAAGCATGTGGGTATGCTGCTAATGCTGTGCTTCATTTTTGACGGCTCGGTACTGCTTATGGTTTATGGGAAAATTCTGTGATGGCAGCGCACTCCACCGTGACTTCTCTGGAAGTCATATAAATAAATGTACATACTTTCCGTAAAACATAAAAGTCAAGTCTACCGAATTTTCTTGGTGGTTAATTAAAAAAAATATCATTAAAAAATTGAAGATATTGACGGAAACTTTTCCTCTATGATAGTAGACATGCAGAGCAGACATGCAGTTCATATAAAGATCATTAAAGCATTGAAGATATTGACGGAAGCTTTTCCTCTAGGATAGTAGACATGCAGAGCAGGCTTTCGAAATTGAAAACATCCCCTTAACAACTCCGTTTATAGTATAGTTTTATGGTTAAATTCCCCTACGGAAAAGAAAAAAACTTCGTCTTTTCTTCAATATATAGACGCTTCCTCACGGACTTCCTTGAAGGACATGGTCGCGGGCATCTGCTCTCGTTCGTTAATGACCCCCTTATACTAATCATTCCCTGAATAACATGTTCAAGAAAACGTCCCCTGACTGAAATTATCCTATAAATATAGGTTCAAGGAAATCTTCCATTAAGGACAGGTTCACATAAATCTTCCCAGAAGAACAAGCTCTAGAAAATCGTCTTTAAATGACACGTCACACAAACCTCCTGTACACCGTTTCTTCATAAGCCTTCTTTGGGAACTGTTCTTGAAAAAAATTTCCTTGAACAACTGGTTCACTAAGTTTCCTAAGGGATATGTTCAAAAAAGTTCATTAAGCATGCTAGGATTTTATCTACATGTAAATCAAGGACTCCAAATTTATCGGTTGGCTGCGTTCCAATTGGAACAGGAAAAGCAATCAGCCAGTGTGGCCTCCTCACTCTAACCATTCCAGCCGTTATCAACGCAGAAGCTATTATTGAATTCCGATATCGAAATTCCTAATGGCGCATCTCATTACCAAACCATTAGCGGCTCCGCTGGAACTATTGCTGATTGCACTTCGCAGCCATTAACTCCTTCTTCAAGGGATTATATTAATACAATGGTTGGAATACAAAATTGATAGATTTTTTATGTCTCCAGGAACCGACTTCGTGATAAGAACTCTGCATTTCGTAAAGTACCTTCGCGCTGAGATCGAACGCGACTACGAAATTAATTTAATTTCAATTGAAACATCTTAACATTTATCTATCCAAGTAGTTAATAGTTTCGTTCCATGCAGAGACGTGCATACTGTCCAGTCCAGAATATTTTACAATTTAAATTTCTAAACATATGACAAGAATCGTTTGCAATGTTACTGCAAAGACTTCCGAACATACTTAACTTGAATGGTGCATAGGTTCGTAGGTAATTCGTGTCAATTAAGGGATGGGCTCTGTATCACATCTTTTATCGTACATTCATCACGTGTTGATTAAGCATTCGTATTGTATTGTCACTATGCTATGAGCACCTTAGCACAGTATGACAACTATTATTAACTTTCTTCTCTTTTTCACAATTTTGTTCTTATCGACTTTCACATTTCTCAGGACTGAATCGCTGTTTTGTTCTAATGGCTTACACAAACTTTGCCGAACTAATTGCTTTACAGTTTTTTTCTCCTGACGTCGACTTTTTGGCCCCGAATCGTTTATTATCGAGGGGATTTCACAACCCGAAAAAGGATTGGTTAAGCGAGGTTCAGCTTTACACTCTGGCGCCGGGTCGCATCCCGCAACCTAAGGCTCAGAGCACTTTGCGAATGATGTGCGCTGTTCCAAGCAGAGCGCTTTTCTGGAGGGTTCCTGGATGGAGATGGCCGCACTTCAGCTCTCGCAGGTCAGTCTTGAGATTCTTGGACATTGCCCCCAGAGCTCCGATGACCATTGGAACGACGTCCACCTTCATCTGCCACAGTCTCTGGAGTTCGATGGCAAGGTCACGGTACTTTTCCTTCTTCTCCGCTTCCTTGTCCACGATTCTGGAGTCGAAGGGGATTGGAATGTCGATCAGTTTGACCGACTTCTCCTGTTTGTCTTTTACGACGATGTCTGGTCGGTTGGCGTGAAGTACTCTGTCGGTTTCCATCCTCTTGTCCCAGTAGATCTGCGCGGCTTGGTTTTCAACCACGGGCGCGGGTTCGTGCTCGTACCACCTCTCACTGACCGGGAAGTTCTGGATCCGCAGGAGGATCCAGTGAAGGTGTCGGGTAACTTTATGGTGCCTGCGCTGCGTACTCCTTTTGCGCCAGCACTCCGCATTCGCTTATCACGTGGTTGATGGTTTCATCCGAGCTCCTGCAAATTCTACAGGTACTAGGGACGTTTCTCTTGTCGATCTTATTTTTGAATATACCTGATTCTGAGGACTTGCTCTTGAGCTGCCAGGACGGTGCCTTCTGTTTCCCGTTTTAGCTCACCCCTCTGAAGCCGGTTCCAGGAGTCTGGTACGATTTTCTCCTGAACAACTTCGAGGTACTGGCCGTACATCTTCATTCTCTTCCATTTGTTAGTCCAACTGAGGCGCCGTCGCTCTTTGAAATGGTCAGCCGTTTCGGTCTCTTTCAGCAACTTCGCCTCGATTAAGCAGCGTGCCCACGGGTCGTCGCTCTCTCTGAAGAGTTGGGAGAGAGCGCGTTTTTCCGCTACGACGCAGTGCTCGACGCTGGTGAGGCAACGGCCCCCTCTCTTCTGTTAATGTAGAGTCTGTTGACGTGCGATCTTGGGTTCAGTGCTCGATAGATGGTTATGAGCTTCCTGGTTTTGATGTCCATGTCGGTGCAGTCTTTCTTGGTCCAGTTAATAATGCCAGCAGAACATCGGACTACGGGGTTATTATTATTTTTTAATGCAGTTATGACTTGCATGCTGCATTCGTGAACCCTTTTCCTAGTTTCTTATCACAAACTTTCCATCTCAAAAATGGGCAATTTTGTTTTGAAATTCAAACTTTTGAGACCGAATGCCTTACTATTTTCTTCTTCTGCCTTACTGGCCTTCCAACCCTTCATCCTTTCAGACCCTCCAGCCTAAATCATCCGCAATGTTGTTCTTTGGACTTGCAGACCTTCCAGCCCAGAATCCTCAGCAGTGTTACTTTTTTTTTACTTTCGAACCTTCCATCCCTGAATCATTTACAATTTTCTTTCAAAGACCTCTAGACGTTGCCATGCATGCGGCCGTCTCGCGAGTTCAAGCGAAGCATCTCCGCAAAGTTTGCCGTATTGACTGACGGAGTTTAGGGTAATTTACGGGCATTGTGCCGGTCATGCGATTGGTCGGTTGGTCGAACACAGCAAACGTTGTTGCAGGGAAACTTTGGACCCCACAGGATTTTGTGCTGAGAAAATAATGTCATGTCGCTTAAGGTCGTTTACGTAATGCAACTTTGTTACACAACACAGCAATTACTTCTTGGGTCTTTCCCTATATGCGTTTGGGGATTTCACGATCAAACTGTAAAAATTAGAGCTGTGCGTTTTGTATCACTTTTAGATGTGGCTATCAGCTATTGAAATTCAGTTTTCTATTTAGATATCAGCATATGAGAGTTGTAACTGCTGCTTTCAATTGATAGGACTTGTGATAGATTGGCGTCCTAACCCACGCCATTGGGAGATCACAGAGTGGAAATATCTTCCTTCTCAAAAAAGAAAGGCGTGAGGAAAAGATCAGATCGTGTTGCGCAACAAAAGTTGCACCGTGAGGAAAATGAGCGGGTTGGGCTACAAAAGTTGCACCATGAGGAAAATGAGCGTGTTACGCCACCAAAGTTACACCGTTTACGAGTAGATCATCTTTTGGCCTTATTGTCTATTTACTCCCCTAAAAAAAATATTTTTTCTCATTTTTTTTCGATTTGAGCAAGCGTGGGAATATTCCATGCATGGGTTCCACGTTTCCCTTGACATGTTATGTGTTTATAATTTCCTCCTCTCTTCGTTCGTCATAGAATGAAAATGGAGGTTTAAACTTTGTTATTTTATTGGAAGAATAATAAATACCTACAGGCATGCCCAATATTCCTGCTTTACTTAGTGACTCTACGGTTATATGACTGAGCTTGCCTCAACGTAATTATAAAGTATGGTACTGAGTAAAACTTGCCGTTATAACAACCAGAACGTCAAAGATTTGCGCCTTCAATTAACAAAAAAAATATTTTCCCTTAACTGTTAAATTTATTGTTTCTGACACAACTCCGCGTTCATCAGCAACTTATAATTTTTTGTCGGTCATAGAGTTGGTCTCTTTCGTTGTCTCACATGTCGAAGGGTTCATGTTCACCATTGGATAAAGCATTTGCTCTTATTAAAGGTTGCTATTGGCCCTTAAATTAAATTATCTGCGCTTGAAGGTTAATGGTTGCTTTTGACTAATTCATCTGCGCTATAAAATGTCTTTCGGTTACAGTTTCTGCCCTAAAGTACTGCAGTGACAGTTCATGTGCGCTAATTGTATTCTTCACTCATACTTTCAGCATTGACTAAATCGTCTATAGACTAAAGGTTAAGTTGACTACTGACTAAATTTTACTCTCAAGATTTGACTTTATTACTATTGGCCGAATTCATCATTGAAACTTCGCTTTAATTATGTTCGCAGAACTCCTGTATGCGCTGATGGGGCGGAGTTAACAGTTTTAAGCAACTCATACCTACCACAGCTTCGCTGCAGGGTATATTACGTTTACAGCTGTTCACACAGCGTCTCTGCTTATGGGTCAAATTTACCGTTAAGCCAACATCCCTCCAACGGCAGGAGGAGGTCAGGACCTGGAGCCACAGTGCCGGTGACCTTGCCTGGCGAGGTGAGCCTTTAGCAGTCCCAGCAGTTAGCCACACTGCACACTGTGGCAGTTTGCGGAGTCCTCCTCACCGAACACTGTCCTTCTATAACGGGACTCCGGTAGTGAGCTGAATCTGTTCTTGTATGACTAGAATAACTACGTCGTTCGCGTTATTTTTTACGTCGTTTACGGAATGATTTCCGCCAGCCATTGTGAATGGGTGCAATTTCAATATCAGTTTCGTGCTTGTGAATAGCAAACAAAGGAAAGTAGATGCCGTAAGCGGAACAGTTTCATCAAACCAGTATATAGTGGATGCGGTATGAATGGTATATAGGAAGCTTCAAGTACTCAACATAAAATAGTAATATGCGACCAGGCCGCTGTAATATTGTCGCTACAAATCTGCCTCGAACTTGATTTAGCTCCCCATGCAGTATGGCCACCATCCATTTCAGCATTAGAGTGAAAAACTCAACTTCCATCCTTTTCCTCTTGCTTTGCGACCTAGCGCACATGTTCCTGCTGTGTTCCACTATTATTATTTGTTAGTTTTCATTAGATGTATAATAGCATAATATTCATGCTGCGGCTGCACTGTTAGCTGTATAACTCCTTTGTCACACACTTGAATGCATTGGATGTGGCGCTCCCGAAGCTCTACAACACTTCCCACTAAATTATTTAAAAACCCTAAGCTTCGCTCCAGTTGTTACGGCCAAAAGGAGAAAGAAATTACAGTCCAGACTGCCTTTTGTGCTTCTGAGTTCATAATTCAGCGACTCAGGGGAGTAAGACAAGCAGAAGCCACGCCGCTGGGGCCCGAAGCCAGCAACTTGGTTGCGTTGCCAGAAATTGTTTTATGTTTTCGCAAATGCTACTTCGTCTTGTGGTATCTGACTGTACGGAAAAAACATAAGTGTTGGTGCAGTTATTCTCGCGTGCGGATATATAGTACAGAACGCTCCTGAGCCATGGATGTGTGTCTCCATGTGTAAAGTGAATACTTATGAGAACTTGTAGTCTTAGCGCTATTAAAACCGGTTGCGGTAATGGGTTGAACTTTCTTAAATGGTGCTAACTAACGAGTGGGTTTGAAAAATACTCCCTTCCAAATGTTACCAATTGTGTTGAAAGTGTGTATTGCAAAGCGTGTTTTTCATATTTAGGAATGAATGATTTCAACGAAAGTTATTACTGACGAGATCATTACTTTCAATGGATGGTAGCTTAATATACCATGAAATTTTCAGGTTTCAATCAGTGGAATAAAAGGGTGTATGGTGCAAGCCTCTAACGATGGAGCAATTAATGTCAACATCTGTTGATACTCCAACAGATGTTGGGGTTCTTACTTCTTTGTCATTTGAGTAAAAGTGGCTGGAGCTTCTACATAATAGAATTAGGACATGGTGATTTGTTCGTATATTTTTCTGGTGGAATTTGGGCAATGGCAAGTTTTGCAGGTGCCTTTCCTCTTCGAATTACAAAAACTACCTACATGCTTTGTTGGTACATTCCCCTTTCAGTTGCGTTGACGGCAAATTTTGTTAGTGTTCTTTCCTATCAACTTTTGGTAATGGCCTATTAGAAGGTGTCTTTTTTTTCTCTTTCAGATTTAACTACGACGAATTTTGTTAGATTTTGCCCTTCATTTCTACATACCGGTACGACGAAATTAACTGGCTTTCCTTTTCCTGTGATAAATATTCAATTTTGTAAATGACGGATTTTTTATGTAGCTAAAGGCTCTTTACCTGTGCATATCTCAGCTCACCCTCACAGGAGAAAGGGTGACCAAAAGTCTCTCTTCGAAGTAACGCTGAAGTAACTGCTGATTTGTTAGTATCTCCATAAGCAGACGACGGCGGCCGACCGCCGCGAGGTCGCGCTGCGCAGCCACGGCGGCAGTGCCAATGGTCAGGAGAAAGTGGCATGACGGGTTGCATCTTCACTTCCATTGCCGCCTTCTCTTTCCTGCTTTATTTATCCTTCAATTCTAGACGTCGTCTTTGTGTGGGTGACCTCAACAGTTACTGCACACTCCAGGGTTTACTTTTTTTCTTCTCTCGCTCTCTGGATTTTTTTCAGTTTTGGAAATCTTTGTGTTAGCAAATCAACAGCTACTGCGCACTTATTAAAGGTTTAAATTTTGTCTATTTCTTCTAGTCTTCCTTAGGATGCCTTACGTTGTGCCCACTTTGTTTTCTTTCGTTCCTTGCTCTTACTGATGTTATGGTCTTCTATTGTATTAGTTACGTTCTCGTAGTTAGCTCTCTTTAAACAAGAGCAAACTATATTCTGTTTTATTTTTGTTTTCTCTTTTCCAATAAAATTATTATTATTCTACGCATCTATGTCCGAGTATATCAAGAGTTACTGCACACTCGAGGGTTTCAGTTTCATCTATTTCTTTTCTACACATCTTCGTGAGAATGAATGATCTTTGTGAGAATGAATCAGCAGTTATTGAGCACTCGAGGATTTATATTTTTTTATGTTTTTTTTCTGTTTTACACATCGAGGGTTCACTTTTTCTCTATATGTTCGACACGACGATGCATGTTTTTTCCTATTTGTTTTATGCAAGCGTAACTAATCAGTTATTCGTTTCGTTCGGTGAGTCTGCCGAGCAAGACGTCTCAGTCAATATTTTACTTTGTTAGTTGTCGAATTTGCGTGACTTTGCTGGTAGTTCTTTTTAAGTTCCTTGTTCTTTCTGTGCGTGAGCTTTCAGTTAAAAATATTAGATTTTTAAAACTTGGTACTAGACATACAGACGGACGAACTAGCCCCTTTACCGATCAGCACTCAAAGACAGGTCTTGGTTTTTCTCTAGGCTTTTGTCGTAAAATTTTTTTAGTTTTTTGTTTCATCATAATTTGCAGTATTGATTTCCTGATTTTAAATTCACTAAAGCTTTTCAGTAATAGTTTGTGAGTGTATGTTCGTGTGCGTAAGACTTGCATGTGTTGGGCATGACTCCTCCAGTAATTAGGTCCATTTCATCGTCACTTTTGACAAAGCATGACTGTGTGGTTTTACTGTTATTCAAAACATCCTTGAGTCAACTTCGCCACAGGAAAGATTGCATTTATTAGATGTCTCATCATCCGTACCATTGCTTCGTTTCTAAACTGTAAACTTTCTTAGGTTTTGCTGTGGACAATAATAAGCATTTTGAGTTAAATGATGCGTGCTGCAATATTTCTCGTGGTCGCTTTTACGATGTCATTCCTATTCTTTAAATTGTGACCCATAGACCGCAACAGTACTTGACTCTTAGGTCTAAGTGGTCTCTGACGCTGGACGCCAAAATGGGATTTTCCAAGAGCTATCATGAACATGTCCAGACAAGGTTATGCAGGCAAGCGCCCAAGTGCGTCCCCGCCGTATCCAAGATACCTTCTCCGCAAGAAAAATGTTGGGTACCTTGGAATTTTTTCCTTCAGTATTAGATAGGGGGAAAAGAATAGCTCATGAGAAAATTTCATTTTGTCGTTGCCGACTTTTCGACTTTTGGTCGCCAGCGCCAGATCTAAGAGTCGAGTACTGTTTGCGGTGTATGTGTGACCCAGAACTCCGTAGGCTTTGCTGATGTACTATTTGTAACTATTAATACCTATGCACTCATGAGTTGAATGATGCATGCACTACTGCAGCTTTCGTTCAGTGGTTGAGCATTTTCGATTCGCACACTGCAATCGGGATCATCTAGTCTCAGAAGCTCAAACTTGTCAGGAGCTTCAGTCGTATGCGTCTGAACACAACCTATATTGACGAATTCGACACTCAGGATTATCAAGATCGCAATGTTCGGTTGAAGATACCCATAGTGCATTGAAATACGCTTAGATGATAAGCGATGTTAATGTTTCGCTCTAAAGCTAATCATTTTGGTAAATTTATTTGGATCTTGCTCATTAAAATTATTCACTACCTAATCGAGTGTCAATTGTCTTGCTTTCTCTCAGATTATGCCGTGATATTTTGGTGTTAGTTTCACTCAGCGCTATTTTCATTTGGGCACCGATTTCACTCCCGTTCATGCGTGCATACAATTCTCAATTTTTTCATGAACTCCATTATGCACCGCCCCGGCACCCGCAAAAGAAGCGGCTGATGAATTGCTAAACTAAGGTAGCAAAAATTTGAAGATTTACGATGCCTCGAAAAGTTTGGCAGGAAATTTGGAACTTTTTTATATTGGTCCATGCTAATTTCCACGGACTAAAAACTTCTGTTCGCCTAGCCAGAGATTTTTTTATTGCATTTACGTCGCACAATGAATATTGCAATATTTATGGCGTCTTTGTCGGACGTAGAGGAAAAGTGATAGCTATTATAGAAACACAAAAGTTTAAGGTTTTCTAAAACGTGGGAAATCGTTATGAGAAGCAAACGCAACCACGTGAAATGAGGTGCAAAAGTGGCAAAAATTTGTATATTAGATTCATTACATTAGTTTAACACACCATCCCTTTTCACATCTGCTCACTTGAAGATATGCTCCTGTAATTTTTGAATATGAGGAAGGTATCATCTACATAACGATTGTAGTGGATTGGTTTGAAGTCATTAGGGCAATCGCTAATCCAAAGAGTTTCATGATGGATGGCATTGAAAAATATTTGCTAACGCGAGACCGAGTGGAGACCTCATGAACACTCCTTCTGTTTGCTTGTACAGTCTATGCAAGCGTACAATAGACTGTACAAGCAAATAAGAGTTTCCATGGGGTCCCCGCTCAGTCCCTCGTTTGCAAATATATAGTCTGCTGTGCCATCATGAAACTCTTTGGCTTAGCGATTGCCCCAATGACTTCAAACCAATCCACTATAATCGTTATGTAGATGAAACCTTCTTCATATTCAAAAATCAAACTGAATCTGATTTATTTCCACTCCTGTAATTTCAAACTGGTAATGTTTTTTTCTCGCGAATTTCCTCCGCTTTCACGCCAGCATCTCTTTCGATTTTTCCTCATACTTGTTGTCCTGTGTTACGCCAGAAACTCTTTCTCTTTCACATCGTTTCATGTTGCACTACAGCATCTCTTCCGTTCATTTTCCCTCATACGTTTAGACTTCCCTTCCAAGCTAAAATCTTTATCCGCTTTGCCCTTCATCCAGCGGTTTCATTATACCCGCCCTCTAAGTTTTCCATATTTTGTTTTGGGCTTTTGAGTCTTAAAGGGCCCAGTCCACGCTGGTAAGGCTTGCCTCTAATCTGCAAATTGCAGAGAGCAACTTTAACTAATTGCAAGAGGCAGCCCAAATTGCTCCTTACCGTCGCCTGTAAGTCCGTGAGTCGCTCCTCAAGCGAAGCATCGCCCGGCCGTGCTGG
>LQNS02000194.1:22151-40302 GCA_001587735.2 Parhyale hawaiensis
GCCGGCAGTAACTCGGCCGTAATGGACTGCAGGTTACTTAAGGCGAGGTATTTGCTCGGCAACTGGTGACGTGATGCCGCCAATTTAATTTCGTCCAGGATTTACTGGGTAACTTAGCTAGATTCGCGAGCGGGCCTCGCCGAACCTCCATCGTGTCCCTGGACTTATAAAAGCTCCCTGAAATTCGACCTCATTCTTCGCTGCGTTTGTGTACACAAGTTCCAGTGTCGTAATTTCGATTTATGAAGCGGTGCGTTGTGTTCCTCGATTTATGAACACTCCCTGAAATTCCTCTCATTTGTTTTCTGCGTTCGTGTACACACATTCCAGCGTCTAATTTTGATATATAAGAAGCTTAGGTCAGATAGTTGGCGACGGAAAAGCCAGCAGGCCCATTCCTATAGAGGATCCAAGACTTACGCTCCGCCCTTCAGTGCGCTATTGCTTCAGAATCACATAGAATATCAGAGGAAGCAAAGAAGAAGATGAGTCCACCATTGCTGCTGCAGAAGGCATAACTCAAGATCATTGTAAGAGTCGCGGTAACCATGTGTTTGTGCTAATGTTTCGTATGAATAAGGTTGCACCGTATCTAGTGCTATTGTTGCAAGGTTTAGTGAATGAACGGTTGCACTGACATATGTACGTCTTGGGCAGCTCCATAGATCTTCATCACTGTTTCACTATATATAGAGCTTACATCAGTATTGCTTTGATACATATACGTTACATGTACGTATAACTTACGTCGTGTATGTCTTGCTGTTCACGACAGACCAGGGCAACTGAACTTTTAATTTCACTTTTGAAAATTGCGCATTATGAAGCTAAATGGGTGACCTAATATTTCGCAATAGCCGCCGCTCATACCAGTTCGTTGTGGGAGAGTTAGCAATTTATTTGCTTTATCAGTAAGAATTTTGCGTTTCGGCATCCATTGCAATAGATATAGGATGACCACATAACTTTAACTACATCGGATTTTACACGAGTGCAGCCTAATGTACATCAACCATTGCAAAGAAATATACATATTCGAAGCCTATACCGGATAATGAATACAATTTTGAATTTTATCTTTCAGACTATATTAATTTTTCTTACGTCCTTCTGATTATTGTGGTTAGTTATTATATACCATTCACAGTCCCAAACCACTTTTGTGCTAATAAACTAGTCGTGTTCTTACGAGTATGGGAATACAGAGCACCATGCATGAGATATATTTCATAGCCCTAGAAGTAATAGCAATAATAACATGGGAACAATGTGTAGCCGGTAAATATGTATTACTTAGGGTTACCAGTGGGGTCAAGAGACACATCAGGTCTGTAGCTCGGTAAATATGTATTACTTAGGGTTACCAGTGGGGTCAAGAGACACATCAGGTCTGTAGCTCGGTAAATAGGTATTACTTAGGGTTACCAGTGGGGTCAAGAGACACATCAGGTCTGTAGCTCGGTAAATATGTATTACTTTGGGTTACCAGTGGTGTCAAGAGACACGTCAGGTCTGTAGCTCGGTAAATATGTATTACTTAGGGTTACCAGTGGGGTCAAGAGACACATCAGGTCAAAGATACCGTACGCTACAGGAACGCTCCCCGCATGGCGTACGTATTGTGCAGCATAGTGGCCAATACTCCGAGGAACGTGTTGCCAACAAACCAGGCTCTGTTTTTGTGCTCCGACGGAAAATACACGGCGTGACGTGCATGTGTACCAAATACCTGGCTTGACGTGCATGCGTTCCAAAAACCTGGCTGGATGCACGCGTGTACCACGAAAACTGCAGTTTTCATCATGCACGAGGGCGCTAAGGCAGGTAACATCTGTCACTATACACGAGAGAACGTAGGTACTGGTATTGGGACAACCGTTTTTTCAGTATTGCACCAGCCTGCTGCTGGTGCTGCTGCATTATACACCAAAATAGGAGGCGTCCCTGCAGCGTGTCTCTAACCTAATAATGTGGTCCTTGCTCTTCAGTAACTTTAAAAGTTTGAGCTGCGACAAAGCATGTTGCGGTACATATGACGAGCCAGAGCCGATGCTTACGGTAGAGGCGGCGCGAGGCGGGTGTATTGCTCGCAGCGCTAGAAAAATGTTTTTATACTACTACTTACAATAGAGAACAAGTGATGAAAACAGTGATCACGATAGTAAGCAAGTGAATAAGATAGTGAAGAAATTAGTAAGGTAGTGATCAAGTGAACAAAATAGTAAGTGAACAGGACTGTGAGCAAGTGAATAAGATGGTGAACAAGATAGCGAGCATGGGAACGAGATACCATAGCCAGCAAAATAGTGAAAAGTGAGCAACTTAAGATGGTGAAAAGTTGATGGATGAGAGAGCGAGTGAACAAGACAGTGAATGAGGGAACAAGTGAACACGAATGTGTTTAATGCTACAGCCTGTGGCGCCCCTTCGCCTCCAAGGGAAAGTGGCTCCGCAGTCGGAATGTTTGCGTGAACTTTGCGAACACTTCCAGAGTCTGCGGCTGTAGTTCGACTCACCGCAGCCGGCAGCGTGTGCGGCGTATCGCCGTTTATTCTCCTTTCTTCGACAGTATCAGCCGTCTTGTGTGAGAGAAATGCAATATATGCGGACTGTCTCTGAAGAAGAACTCCACTTTTGGATTTCCATAATGAGAAACAAAATTTGTAATTGCTGGACCTTAATTTGTGCATCGTTACCTTAACCAGCCCACTTCTGTCATTGCTAAATGCGTAAGATATTTTTTTTAAATGCTTATGAAAATGGTAATGAAATATTGATGGGTTTATTTCGCAAGTGCAGTTGCGCACAACATATCATTGAAGAAATTAGGATAAGCGGCATTAGAGTTATTGTACTTGTTCGATTAACCCTTTAATGTCGCGTGATTGAGTCTGGCTAACGCTTTGGTCTGCACGATCCACACGATGGACGTAGCTGAAATAATCACTGGACTACGTGCGAGTAGCAACCCTTCACCGGGTATGTTACCAAATATGGCTACTTCCGTAATGCTATTTTTACTAGTGTGAGCGAAGTGAAATATGTCAGTAACAATTTGACAGTTGTTCAAAGTTCTGCACGTGACCATCTTTGCTGACGCCAACATATTTACTGCTGTTTTTATTTTACATTTTTGAAGTAAGTAAGCAAGTCACACAACGAAGCAATGTGTTGTAGTTTCATCGTAAGTCCTTTCGTGATTGGTCGTAATGAAATCGGTTTGACATGCGCAAGGAATGGACAAGCGCACAGTTTACTTTTTCACTTATTTATTTCTCCCATCAACGGCTAATGGAAAAATTGAAAGCCCATGGCATCCAGGGAGACTATTTACGATGGATCAGGGCATGGCTTACGGGTCGGCAGCTGCGAGTGAAGCTTGAAGGAGAGACGAGCGCCTACACGCAGGTTTCATTAGGGTTTCCACAAGGTAGCGTGCTTGGCCCGCTTCTGTTCTCAATTTACATCAATGATCTCGATCTTAACATCCATGGTAAAATCACTAACTTTGCGGATGATACTAAACTATGTCATTCTGCCACAAAAAGAGCCGAGCTACAACAAGACCTTGGCCACCACATGAAATGGAACACAACATGGCAAATGAGCTTTAGTGTCGACAAATGTTCAGTTATGCACATATGGCTGGTGAACTCTTCCATCCCATTGAAAATGAATGGGACGGAATTGGCTACTGTCACCCAACGACGTGACTTGGGAATCACTATTACAAACAAACTACCTCACAGTCAGCAAATTGACATGAGTGTGAAAATGGCAAGCAAAGTACTCTGATTCATCACCAGAAATTTTGAATACAAGTCCAAGGACGTCATTGTTCCCTTGTAATAGGCATTAGTGCGGCAACACTTAGAATTTGCTGTTCAATTCTGGTCGCCACATCATTGCAAGGATAACGGTAACATGGAAAGAGTCCAATGCAGGGCAACGAAATTGATACCTCAGCTGCGAAACAAGCCATATGAATGTCGTTTAAAGGAACTGGGTCTGATCTCTCTCGAGCAAACACGACTCAGGGGGTAACTAATAGAAACATTCAAGTATTTGAATGGCTTCAACGACGTACCTACAACGGGACTCTTTGAAAGAGATTTCAATGATCGCTTGCGAAACAACGGTCAAGAACTCAAGCATAAAGTTCGAAGAACGACCTTAAGTCAGCAGTTTTTTCCATATTTCATAGTCAGCATTTGGAGTAAACTCACTTCCGATATTGTTAGTGCGGAGTCAGTCAACGCTTTTAAAAATCGTTTTGACATACATTGGGAGAGACATTCACCACAGCTTAGAACTCCTCCTCCTGGAGTCGCAAACTCTTAATGGCCAAAGCTTCCGAGGCCACCTTAATCCGTCTTCTTCTCTCTCCCGCTCCAACTACAGTTTGACAACTCCAAGCTCCGCATATCAGCGGCTCTTTATCGTGATTGCGTGCATTCATGATCGTCTCTTTGGCAGGGATTCTTCCCCTTTCTTTTTTCTCTTCCCTCCAGTCCTCTATATCCTACTAACATAATGGCAATAGCTCATAGAGGGCCGGAGCGTAAGTTTCGGCGTCTCTTTGGGAATGAGCCCATTCGTTCGTCTACTGCCGCCTATCTAATCCATTACTTTTTGTAACTAGTGAGTAACGTCTTCCCTCACACTTCATCGTAGTCACGGAAGTTTGTTAGGGTGCAAAACGTGATGTAACTAGAGTTCGATCGGACACGCACAGCCCGCTGCAGCACACTCTCGTGTAGCTTCACTCTCAGAGAAGAGAAGAGCAAAATGACTGACAAAACAAATTAATGTCACTCGCCCGAAATCTCAATAAAAATTATGCACACCATTTTTATAAATAAATAGCTTTTTCACACGTGTCTCACTTCTATAATCTTTTCACCACTAACAGGCCCCGTAAAAAGACTCAGTAGATGCATAACAAGAAACCTGCGATGCATTGTAAAGAAATCGATTGAACAACTCAGAAATCATTTACGGTGATGCTAGCCAGCGTCCAGTTCAATTACGGTGTTTGCTTATAGATCCCGAGTGGTCCTTTTTGACGGCGACCAGTCAAATGCTCTTCAACCTAGCGTGAGGGTGAGTCATTTGGACCAATAAATCACATCTCGTAGCGATAAAATGAAATTTGAAATGAGAAAACCCTATTTTTGAGTGTGGAGGAACTCTATGCAATGTAAGTGAACGTCGCGGTCGCTATTTTATTATCTTTTTTTTACGAATAGGTGCCCCTTCACATATCGCTGTCTCACTTGCAGTAAAATTCTATCTCTAATATTGATTGATTGTTTCCCCAGAAGAGCTAAATACAGTTACGGTGAAAAAAAAAAATCCCAGGAACTTCGCAAAAAGATCAATCGAAAAGTGATAGTATGCTTACCGACAAGATGGCGGTCATCCACTTCAGCATCCGCGTGTACATACAAGATGCCCGGACGGTGCTGTTTTGACGGTAAACGATTAATTTATTCTTTTAAGGCAAGACTTAAATGTGTCATTTTCGCGAGGTAGCTATGTCCCGTAACGGTAGAGTAAGGATGACCGCGCCTCCTACTGGGAAACCCACAAGCCCTGGTTCGTATTGCAGATTATAAGCCAGCTGGCTCCAGATGAGCGTACGTCTGCAGTCGACTACGGATCATCAACAACTATGGCGCCATCGACGGAAGGACCTTGTGCAACGATCCATGCTTCCCCTACCCTTCTCATTTTTGGTAAAGGTGATTACCTCCTTGGCAGCTTAGCAGATATCAAATGCCGAGCGAGCGCGTCGAGCGCCGCAAGAGCTCGCCTGCCTGGGTTAGCGCTTGAACCTACAACGTTCAGTTTAATGAGCTCTATACCCTAGGCCGCCGCTACGAGAAAGATTTGAATGAATAAGTTGGACTATTTGACCCACAGGATTCATATTTTCGAGGAGTATTAAGAATGAAGCAAACAATCTGTATTTGCGAGTGAAAAACAACCACCATCTACAACAGATTTGATACTTGGTAAATGTAGATAGGTAGCCTTCGCACTCACGAGTAGGCACCGAGGTGATTCCAATACCGCTACCACTGTCGCTTGACCCCTGCATGCTTTTATTAAATAGCCACCTACCTACGTCACAGTGTGCAGGTATTCACTAGTATCTTTTTCTTTCTCGTGCTCAATTATTATCGATTGAGTGTGGCTTGTTAATAAACATGAAGTCACTAAACAGGTAGCTACGTCTTCATCGTTGAGTAGTGAGGAACATCGATCTTAATGTCGTGCTCAACAATAATCGAATAAATTTGGGTGCTTGATTAAGATAAAAGTAAACAAATAACTACATCACCACCCCAACTAGTGAGTAACATCTTCGTTACTTGCGTGATCTCTGCAGCTGAAGTGTTGCGTGTCGGGGGAGGCGTCCCCTCCTGCAGTGAAAGTGAGTCCGCCAAGACTGGACGCTGCTGTGCACGGCTCCCTGTCAATCATGTCTGCTGCTGCAACTTCTCCTATGGCTGTTGTCATGCTATGTGTTTACTTTTTGTTTTGCGCTTCTTTGCTGCGTTTCGGACGACCTGGTGCCAGATTTGGTGCTTCTTTTTTGTTTTCCTGTGGGTCGACTTCCGGCGTTTAGTTTAAATAATAGGAATATTAATAATAATGTAATCCAAGCTATATGTCTCGATATACCGCCAAGCCTGTTTAAACCAAATCCAGAATGTAAACCAGTGCAAGTGTTTTAGGGCAGAAGAAAGTGCATCATCATTTGTACAGCAGTCATTTTTGTTTGATTTGGCCTACTATAAATGCTAACTATAGTAGGCACACAGAGAAATTTCCAAGTAATTTAACCAAATACTTGAAACACGTTTGCTTGTATGGGTTGAAGAAAAGAGTTATTCGTATTTAATGCAGGACTCATAAAAGATTCCTTTAATCCTAGTATGAAGCACTATCTTGTTATTTCGTACATTAATATGCATGAGAGATCTCCGCAGTGTGTGCATTATTCATCTATGCAGTTTATTCAGGCCCGAGCCACTACATCTACATTGGGTCTTACTCTCAACTGTATTGCGTTGAGATATTACCTATAATAAACTTATTAGGGATTTCTACTGTACGGTATGTAAATAGAAAATATCACCGTGTATATACTAGAAAATATCCTCGTCATTTTATCTATTTTCTTATATGTACGATAAATTTTAGCCAAGCCGAACATAGAACGTCATTTATTCATCCTCCCGTAAAACCGTTAATAATTATTACCCTTTTCACAATAATTTATTTGCATCGAGTATAGCAACAAAGCCAACAAAGCTATAGAAGTGCTTCGTGTCCGACATATACGCTCTGTTTACGGCCACCTGCGCTGATCACTTCTATTGACGTGTCTTCTTTGAAGCGCTTCGCGTGACCCGTAACCACCTCTTTCCTTGCAGCTCGTATTCTTTTAAACTATATTTATTGCCTCTAAAACTTTGGACGTGACTCTGTGTCAAGTCTTTTTATATAGAAACATTCGTCCACTAAAGTTATGCGTGACTTAGGGTAATTTTCTGTCGCTTATCGTTCGTTGGTCTTCAAAAACGTGAGCTACGTGAAGTTTGAAGTGTCTTCTTCTCGTGATTTATCGTGTAGATATTTTTCACCTAGTGTATCTCAATAACTTTTTCTTTATTATATAACGAACATGAAATTGCTTACCTTGCAAATCGCATGTTATTTGTGGTCTTGACGTACCAATTTGTAAAGTGTTAACGCACTGCATTCGTGTGCTGTGTATAATAATTGCGGACGTTCCAATGTGTTATTCCTACGACGAGAGTTGTTCACCTTAAGACATTGCTTTAGTCTGCTTAGACTCTGCTAAACTCTGCTTTCATATTCATAATTTTTCTTAAAATCCTTGAAAGAAATAGAAATTTACTAAATTCTGCTTTCCTATCTTCCATGTTCGCTATATAGTAACTTTTACCAATGTATTAACTCCAATTTCATCATAAAATTTTGGTGTCACTGCTTTATTTAATACTGAGCTGTTTCTTCTTCAGATATTGCAAGAGTTTGGTATTTCCTATTCCTGAAATTGTCATTTTTTCTGGAAACAACTGGCTTTACTTGCTAATTACTTGCTGAAGTCTTTAAGTAGGTATCTATGATCCGCCATAACTTTGTCGTACGTTTATTTCTGTGCCTATTTTCTACGCATAGCTTCGACTCGTCGTATGAGATTTTCCTAGACCATCGTTCTTTCTTATGCTTAATTACCTTTCTGTGTCTGACTCTAGTTAATAACCATCCACTCGTATTGCCGGGCAATCATCATAGATGCTCTATTCACTTTATAAGTGTGAAAAGCGTAATAGACACAATACGTATCACTAACTCTATATCCCATAGTAATAGTAGGAAGCTTGAGATGCGGAATGCATGGGCTGCCATCACGCGACTTCTTTGCGTTTGGCGTGCTGAGTTAACAGTCGGTGTCCCGATGCTATAACGGGGTTACTGACTGTAACCAGAAATGGGAATGATCAAGGGGTGTAGCAGATCGTCGTATGAGAGCCTTCCGTCGCTGGCACCATATCTCTTGCCAATCTATATCGACTGCAGCCGTGCTGTCCTCTGGGGCTAGTTAGCATTTACTCTATCTGCAGCACAAATCAGTGTGTGTGGATTTCCCTGTTGTGTGTGCGGTCAAGTTGGCTTTGCTTCTACCTCCCTCTCTTTTGCGTTAACTTACTATAGAGTGTCTAAATTTCACTTAGCTCTCTAATTAACTGAGACTTACCTTGGCCTGCAGAATATTGTTAATTCGATTTATTGATGATGTTTTCATGAGTTTCCTCTGTCAGAGAAAAGGGTTAATTAGTGTATTGATTTTTAGGGTCACCAGCCCTCTGTATATAAGGCTTCGGCACTGAAAAGACGCCGCCCAGCCATACGAGCAGTTCGCCAGGGCTTCCTTCTCGTAAAATGTCTGCATATCAAGGCTTCGCCTCTGCATGGTGGCGACGACCAGGAGCCAATAGGAGCTTTCTGTAAGAAAATTCATTCGCCGTTTTCAATGTACGGGATGTGTCGACATTGCGTTTCTGGGCTGCCGCTTCCTTGGAAGTGTTATGCTGAGGCTACACTTAGCAGTTGCACGCTCAACGTACGAGTGTTCATGTTAAGCTCTATCCTTGCATAGGTATCTTTGCTACCGAGTTTTAGTGGGTAGCTATCGGGACAAGTGCTAGCTGAACGCCCGCTCATAATTTGAGCTTGCAACTCCATTGTGTGGCCTCGACATTGCGGTCTCATGGCTGTTGCGTGGGTTATGTAAGAGGGTTGCAAAAGCTCAGGAAAATATAATTTCTTTCTATGTAATTTGAAGTTCGCCTATCCTATATAGCTATTAGTCGGAGTGGCACTCATAGGAGGACTCCATAGTTTACCTTAGCGTCAGGTGGGTCATCTGGACAACTTTCATTAGTGTACATATTTTTTTTATACTTCCTACGGCTACTGAAGATCTTTGCCTTTTGTTCTGTTTTTCCTTCTGCATTGCTATTTCCAAGTGGGTTCTTCTTTTACCTGGCACGCTACATGTTCCTTCTGTATTGCTTTCTATGATCATCGTTGTAATGGAAAGGGAGGATTAAACTTAGTATGGTGTTAACTTCCTCGTTATTGAGGGTTTTAAGCATTTTGATCCTTGATGTTAACAGACTGCGTGCGCCCATAATTGTCAACGATTTATATGCGCAGATTTTATTCCTTCATACCCAATAGATATAGTCACGCTCACCAGCTCGTACTCACACTCTCGCATACACTCATACTCTTACTCCCACTCATACTCTCACTTCTACTCATACTCTTGTTCCCACTCATGCAGTCACTCCTAGTCATACACTCATGCCCTATCCTCCCAAGTATATCCATCTACTCATACCCATCCTTTCTCTAACCCCATCCTTTCACCCATGCCCATCCTTCCATTCATACCCATCCTTCCACTCATACCCATCCTTCCACTCATACCCATCCTCCCACTCATACCCATCCTCCCACTCATACCCATCTTCCCACTAATACCCATTCTCCCACTCCTACCCATCTTCCCACTAATACCCATTCTCCCACTCATACCCATGATAACCCATCCTTCCACTCATGCTCATCGCTCCACTCACACTCAGGGTCCTCCTCTTACTCAGCCCCGTCCCACTCCCACTCCCATATTCCCATACAAATCCCTCACGCCCCACGATATACCTACAGCAGGCATCAGGAGGCAGCACACGGGACCGCCTATGCTCTTGAGGACTAAGGGTAATTACCGCCGAGTGCTTCAGTACATTATCCGGGCTGCAAAAATGAGCAGTTTTTACCCAGACTTTCTTTCTTTCAGAAGCCTCCAAGTTTGGAAAAGTTGCCCCCCAACTTTTGGTTTTATTCCGGCCTTACTTTGGCGTATGGGGGCCGCCTATGCTACGGCCTGCGGTTTTGCCGCCGGTATTTTTATTGGGACTGCTACTGCTATTTTTTCTGCGGTTGTTGTTATATGCTAGTGTTATCTTGTACCGTACTATCGAGTATTATCTAGCATCGTAACTATGGGCCGTTTTGACCATGTAAGGATAGGTAACCATTGGAAGTTCTCCTTTTGCTTTAGCCTATAGAAATTTTTTTGTTAATGGTGAATAGACTATACTATGAAAAAATTAGTAGCTTATGACCACTTCTGCTTTAACCTCTACATTTAGGTAGCTGTTTTATGTCAAGTATTGATGGAATATAATACAAAACATCTAAATGTGTAGCTTTTTCTGTAATAGCCTGTCTATTCATTTACTAACTATCTTGTAGATGTTCAGCGGTTGCTGCCGTTTAGAAAGCAAAGTAAAGAACTATTAATCTAAATCTTATAGTACCCAAAGTAGGCTAATATCGAGGTTCCTGCTATGCCTGTACAAACTCCACTGCGGAAATTACACTACGCACTGCGCCGAGAGTCTCTAGAGTTCGTTGCTGCAGTGTAGCTGGGCTGAAACATATCGGCTGCATGCAGTAGTAGGCATCTCGTTAGTCCAGTAGGTATCTAGTTAGTCCAGGAGGTACTAGAGCTGTACAAAGCAAAGGGTAGCCCGTTTATGGCTCGTCTCCTTCCTCGATGTGTTTCTGTTGTTTGATCATGCTGGGTATTCGATAGTTTCTGAAGACATTCCTTTGATTGTAGGAATCTTAATTGAAGAGAAGTTTAGAGAGTTTTTATTTAATTATCTGTTTTCGACATCGCTGTCGGAATTCCCAAGGTTGCTCCAAGTCTATAACGGTAACTATCAAAAAGTTATCGCGTTGAACAGAATCGAAGTGTAAGAAAATATTCGGATGGCCGTCCCCGCAGTTACGGTAGCAGTGTAAGGTACTGCACTACATTCGTCTTTTGCTGATTCGTGTTTTTTCATTGTTGCAGGTAACTTGTGTTGTGCCACTCTCCTGCCCACTCGAAACAGGTAACACCAACCACATTGTTTCTTTGTTAATTCTTAAATTGTGTCAAAATATCGTGACTTAGTGCCACTGTACCGTGACTCAGTGCCACTGTACCGTGACTCAGTGCCACAGTACTGCGACTACTACTAATGCCGTAGTACCGCGACTCAGTGCCACAGTACCGTGACTTAGTGCCACAGTACCGTGACTTAGTGCCACTGTACCGTGACTCAGTGCCACAGTACTGCGACTACTACTAGTGCCGTAGTACCGCGACTCAGTGCCACAGTACCGCGACTCAGTGCCACAGTACCGTGACTTACTGCCACAGATTTGGGCATCACGCACCCAAGGGTCCCGAGTGCCTTCTCCGCAGGTGATGTAGCATCTGGCCGCAGTTCCTGCAGAGAAGGTTAGTTTTGTAAAGTTAGGTAGGCTCTCAATACTTCCCCTTCTGTTTCGGGAGGTGTACTGCCGATCGAGGTGGCTGACCTATTCCCGCTAGACTTCTACCTTCTTGTATTTCGTTTCCTTCCCCTGTGCGGCGTAGCTGAGCGAGAGCGTTCAGCCGTGCCCAGGGGTGGGAGATGCTCAACTTGCGCCTTTTTCCTGTCAGTAGCGCACTGCCCACTCTGAGACCTACCGGCAGAAAAGCCGAGACAAAAATCATTGACTATTTAAAATGCGCCCTAGTCGGCGCACGAGCCTATGGTTAAAGACAGGAATAGTTCGGCGCGATATAGGCAGTGTGCCACTGAAGCGCTAGTAAAAACTTCTACTACTACTACTTACTGCCACAGTACCGTGACTTAGTGCCACTGTACCGTGACTTAGTGCCACAGTACCGTGACTCAGTGCCACAGTACCGCGACTCAGTGCCACAGTACCGCGACTCAGTGCCACAGAACCGCGACTCAGTGCCACAATACCGCGACTCAGTGCCACAGTGCCGGCACTCAGTGTCACAGTGCCGGCACTCAGTGTCACAGTACCGTGACTCTGTGCCACAGTACCGTGACTCAGTGCTTTAGTGCCGTACCTCAGTGCTTTAGTGCCGTAACTCAGTGCCACAGTACCGTGACTCAGTGCCACAGTACCGTGACTTAGTGCCACAGTACCGTGACTCTGTGCCACAGTACCGTGACTCAGTGCTTTAGTGCCGTACCTCAGTGCTTTAGTGCCGTAACTTAGTGCCACAGTACCGTGACTCAGTGCTTTAGTGCCGTACCTCAGTGCTTTAGTGCCGTAACTTAGTGCCACAGTACCGTGACTCACTACCAGTGCACCACCTTACTTTTACCTTCGCGATTTGGCCATTGCATCTTTGCGATCGTCGCCCATTTCTTCCTTTCACTCTTAAGGCGACAACCGTTCCCGCCTAAACACTTTCGCCCCCGTCGTCGGCCCCCGCCCGTCTGTGCTTATTAGATGAATAGGTAGCCTTGTCACCGGGTGGCTACTTATCTGCCGTGTAATTTCACACGCCACTTGTAACAGTTCATAAATGGCGGACTAAGACGTGATTGTTTTTCGAGTCAATAACAGCTGTATGCTTTCTGTGGCATGTCGGGAAAGTAAACACCAAGTACAAAAACACCTAATAAAGAAAGGCAAATTGTATCTGTGGCACGCTGATAAATCCTTGGCTCAAGTTGAATCAGTGCTGGATGACTAGTCACGCAACTCACGGTAAAGTTAACTTTGACTGCACCCTCCACTGGGAAACCCGCACGCACTGATTCGTGCGGAAAACATAGGGCAACTGGTTCCAGAGGAGTAAGTACAGCTGTAGCCGACAACGGGTTGCTAAGAACTACGGCGCCGAAACTGAAGGCTCAGCGAGCCGCCACCCCCTCCTCCAAGATAAGTACCCCACCCACGATAGCCATGCGCACCCAGCAGTTGGCCGATTCAGTTCACCGAGCGTCATGAAAAAGACCGGTCCTGGCCTGGGAATCATTCCCTGGGCCCTCAGCACAACTGTGCTGCACGTAACGCCCGCCGCGACCGTGAGTACAATTCAGCAACAGTGCTAAACGATAATCAAAACATCTGTGACTTTGATTAAAAAGTTACTGCTACGTAGGACTCTTTCTGCATATATTCTCAAACTAAATTCGTGTTACTGGTCTTGGACCATAGGCCGCTTCAAACTTATATAGACTAGTGACATTGACAACCATCATCAAGCCAAACATTCCCTGCACCTACAGAATGGAACTGAGCGGAACATTAAACGAAAACGTAAACTTATCCTATGGAACCCGTTCGCTTTACCCCTCTAGTGAATTCCAAAGTCCTCCTGCAAGTGGTTCGTTCTCTAAAACACATAGATATTTAATTCAGACGGTAAAGGGGTAAGCATCATCAGCAAATGTGGAGAGAACCACAATCGCAGTAGTAGGCACGCTGAGGGATACAGCAAGAGAAGAGACTCGAGGTATTGCACTATCCCATCTCTTCTACTCTCCACTAACAATTTAAGCTGATGGTTGTCTCCGTATTCTCGCGTCTAAAGCTCCTCTGATCACTGGGCCCACGGCAGTCCCTGCAAAATGCGACCAGAAGAGGAAATTTGCCTGGAACGTGTCCAGACTACGGATGCATTGGAATCTCTTCTCACTATTACGTCAAGTTGGACTAGGACAGTTCATACACAAGGCTTCTCTCGTCATATGCGCTACATAACCAGCTACGAATATCAATTCCAGTTAAACCTGATGATTGCCTCGTTACATACCGGACAAAAGTATTCGCATGTCATAGCATGATGGTCATGCTCTGTCGACGTAGAACTGGCCACGGTCACCTTTTCATTATTTCAAATCAAATGATAAGCCAGAAGATGCTGGACTTCCTCCGAAGCAGATCCGCGAATTCAACTCCTATGCTTTTTTAGCATATTTCGATGGCTGGGTGTACTACTATTGCGATGCCGGCTGAAACAGTGAATGACTATCTATACAATTGCTTTATCCTTATAAATGCAGACCAGGTAAGTTAGCAGGCACAGGGATAGTGACAGGAAAAGAGGAGAGTTGCCAGTAAGATTGTTTAACAAATATTGATGACCGGCTACGCTTGTAGTGTGATGGAGCAAACCGCAAGAACGGCTCAAAGCCACTAACTGCAGGGAGAGAAAGCGATGCTCACCTCTGGACAGAAATTTTACAGTGCTAAAGAAACCTTTCGCTTGGCTGCAGCATTTGCTCCCTCCCTCCCTCACGCTAACGGGTTCTCCAAGTCCGGAGTGTCTTCCTTCTTTTTCGCAATTCTCTTGCTCTGTCTCACGAACTTTTTGCTCTAACTTTCAATTCGCCAACATTCCAGAAACTGCAGCTTGTGCCGCCACACCGCTCCTGCCTCGGCACGTGACTGCTGCAACTTCTTCCCGAGATTTCTCTAAATCGATGAATTTACTGCGTCCCTTTGAACGAATCGCTGGTCACAGAGCGACTTTTGTGATGAATATTTAGCGTACATCCATATAGAGGAATCTGTCTTCTATTTAAGATTATTATTTTTTAAGACTACACGCTCGGAAGGGGGAGGGGGTTCAAGATACGGGTAAGAAAACCCAAATGAAGCATTACGCAACATTTGGCCGTTCAAAGTGATGCATAGAAAGCACTCAAAAAACTTTTTACAGCTGGCTGGCTTGCCCTCATTCAGACCTGCTGCTCTGAACACGGATCCTGGCAATGAATTCCATGCTAACACAAATGCGGGAATGAAACACTGATGGACCCGAGGTGTTTGCCACTTAACCGTGTCCTGTGTAAAGGGATCTGCCTCGGGCGCACTTCATTCATTTTTCTCGAAGAATTTGTCAGCAGGGGTAGAGGGAGGCAGCCAGTATCTCTCATTGGAGTGAACCTTGTAGTACCTACTAATTCAAACAACTCTCCACCTTTGAGACAAGTTTTCCAAATCATTCTGGACACACAGCCGACTGGCTGCGCCGACTTTTTTTTTCGAGCAAACGAAGATGGCTAGTACCAACCGTTGCCCAGCCAGGGTCACAACACTCTAGCAGAGGCAGCTAGAAAGCATCTTCAGGCTACATTGTGTGCTAATACTAGACGCCGAATTGTCGCAGGAACCCTTCCCTACTCGAAGCACGTGAGAATTTCGAGAGAGCTGGACTCCCTTACTGAGGGACGAATGTTCGTCATATTAGTTATACCGTTTACTCCCATATTGAGGGACGAAAGTTCGTCATATTAGTTATACCGTTTACTCCCATATTGAGGGACGAATGTTCGTCATATTAGTTATACCGTTTACTCCCATATTGAGGGACGAAAGTTCGTCATATTAGTTATACCGTTTACTCCCATATTGAGGGACGAAAGTTTGTCATATTAGTTATACCGTTTACTCCCATATTGAGGGACGAATGTTCGTCATATTAGTTATACCATTTACGATGTCAATGCTAATTCTTTTGCGCTCCTTTCGATGAAGCACTTGTCAAAATAATAGGACCTTCTATATTAGTGGTAAGTTTTCCACGTCCCTTTGAATGAATCGCTCGTTATAATACCACAATCGATATCTGTGGTAAATTTTCCTCGTCCCTTCGGAAAAATTACTCGTCAGACTATGTTACCGATTTCTGTGATAAATTTTTCTCTACCCCTTGGATGAATCGTTCGTCACGATAACATCGTTAATGACTCGAAGATGTTTTCTTTCGCTGTTTCAAGCGAGTCTCTCGAAGAAATATATTTATAATTTCAGTGATGAATTGTCAACAATGAAGGTGGACAGTTCGTTTTTTTCAGCGATTACGGCTCCGCTACTCATTTTTTTTTTTTACCTCTCTGGCTACAAGTTTCGTCATCAGCTGCTGCATCATCTAATGGCTCATTCGACTGGGTCATCAAAGTCGATCTAAGCCAAGCCCACTTGTTCGAAATCTCAGACAGAGCCACTGTACAGGTAACTAAAGCAATGCCGGTACGCTTGACAATCCATTTTACGAAGTATGGTTAAATTTGCGGCAGTGTCAAGAGGAATTGATTCAAGCTTAACGCCTGAATTTCGGTTCAAGTGGGTTAAGCCAAAGCACTTGATGGAGCTTTCGGGTGAGTGAAGACTGGCTTGGATCGACTCTGACGAGCCAATCGAACGAGCCTTTCGTGGGCCTAAATTAACTTTGTAATAATAATAATAATAATGTTACTAAATCAGTCCCCCTCGCCGCCATAGGACTCATATAATGCGCCAGAGATGTAGGTCAGCGGTTCACATCCCAATGCAAAGACAAGGCGCGCCCTCATAGTGCTCCACTGCCTTACTTAGTCCATCATAGACATGTTTTTTGTGTCTATTTTGCTTCCTTCATTCCATTTTCATTTTCCTACTAATGATCATTACTTCCGCCAAGGAGGTTATGTTTTCGTCGTGTTTGTCTGTCTGTCTGTCTGTTTGAATGTTTGTCTCTCTGTCTGTCTGTCACCAGGATAACTCAAAAAGTTATGAACCGATTTGGATGAAATTTACAGGGATTGTTAGGTATCTTAGGAGGAACAGATGATTAACTTTTGGTGAAGATATGTCCATCCGTTTGTTTGTTTGCGTCATTTTTCTCGATGCCACAACTCAAAAAAGTTATGAATGGATTTCGATGAAATTAACATGAGTTGTTAGGTGTATAACAAAGAGTAGATTACCAAATTTTGGTAATGGCCCGTTTGTTTGTTCGTTCGTTTGTCACTGTTTTTAATTTTATGCTTGTTAGCACAATACTAACTCAAAAAATAATGAATGGATCTTTATGAAATTTATAGGAGTTGTTAATAATGGTAAAAGACATAAATGATCAAATTTTGGTGCAGATCGGTTGGTTCGTTTGTATGTTTGACTCATATTTATCATAACGTTTGTTAACAATATAACTCAAAAAGTTAAGAACGGATCTTCCAAAAAATTTAACAAGCTGTTATTAATATAAAAAGGCACAAATGATTAAATTTTGGAGTTTATGCAAAGAAAATTATGGTTTCAGAGCCAGTTTGAATTTTTGCAACCGTTGGCTCACTTGGCGGAGGTATGCGCTCTCAGAGTGCTCTAGTTTGTTCTGTTTTTCCTTTTCTTTCTCGACTTTTATCATGCTAGTAGATGGAGCTTGCGTACACCCACGTTCATGGGTTTCACGGTTCTCCCCGATACCTAATATATGCCCCGCCTATTCTTCAACTCATTAGCCCGTTAGTGCCTACTGTACATACACTCAAGCTAACATTACATATAGTGTTATTCCTACGAAAATTGACGTTCAGTTGAGGCCCTCAAGGGTTAATTATTGCTGAGTCTGTGAAACCTTGAAATACTTGCTATTAATTCACTGAACTTAGGAATCTCATATGTTACCTCAGCTGTTGCTTGGACTTCAAAACATTTTCCATTGTGACCAGTTAACTTCTTTGCCTTCTTCCTATCCTTACTGACGGCTATTATTGTTCCTCCCTCTTCCATCCAGAATCACTGATCACTCTCGTGGTGTTCACTATTCGAGCTTCCCGTTTTTATCTAATACACTAGTGTCCCGAGCCGTCATTGTAAATGACGGCATATTAGGTTATTAATGACTGGTGCACGTGTGCGATAAATGACGGCAGTAAGTTAGCCCTTCAGGAAAACCCCCGCTGGCTTC
>LQNS02000197.1:19865-35881 GCA_001587735.2 Parhyale hawaiensis
GAGAAACAAACACCTTCACTGCCGGTAGTACAATACTGCATAATACGCTTTCCAATAATGTGGGCCAGCTGGTCGCATTCAAAAATGTATATAAAAGGAACTTCAAAGTTTCTGATGATAACGTTATTCTTAAAAAAAAAAAATTCTTAGAATGCATTCTTTTACGTTCATATTTAAATAAAATAAGCTCGCGATTGCACAATTGACTCCCTATTGCACAATTAGTTAAAAACTTAATAGGACGTGTTCGAACACTCGTTCGATCATTGCGCCTTTCTTGATCAACAAAAGTAGACGTCAGCATGGCTATGACCCACGATTTGTTTTATTGTTACTAAAAAAAAGCTTCAGACTCGTAAGGCTGTTCTTCTGTAGTTTTATCCTTATTTCATTACATGATCGGCATCGGAAGTACAACCGATTACGATGCCCATCGTATGCCATTGCCGATGGGATGCTTAGCTGTTTCATCGGACCAGTTCCTTTGGTGCCAATACGCGATACGCTTCAATCGAAAGCATTGCTGATTCTATTCATGAAGGAAAAAAATACCTACTTCACCGAGTTCTAAATCACTCCTAATATCAAAGAATATTCGAATCTTCATTAGTGACACTTGCTAAGCCACCTGATGCAGCGACTAATACTTTAATGAATCTTTTGGCAGACTTATGCGGTCACTATATTATACAATCGCATTATCAACTAATGAACGAACAGTTAGCCCAAAAATCGGCGGCTTAAGTACTCATGGAGAGTACTGAGTTAGAATTAAGCGTCAGCACGAGCTGAATGTCCGCTTGTAAGCTCAATATGCAGTCTCATTGTATGACCCTTGCATTTAAGTTGTGCTTAGAAAGACGTTCAGGCGCCGAGTAGTGCATATGAAGAAAAAAAAAGACCGCCGAACATCTCAATGTTCGATTAACGGAAATGTACTAACATAAATAGTCTTTGTTTGTTGGTTTCTGACTGTTTTCTACACTTTTTTTTCTATTCTACTTACGATCTATTCGAGCAATAGGTCGTTTAAGCAACGGAGTCACCATTGTAATTGACTCGTCAAAGTTAAAGTTACAACGACGGCGCATCGGAGAAAATAAACCCACATACACTGGTTCGTGCTGCAGTTGTTCGTGCTGGGCCCAGAGGCGGCGTACGCGGCTCTTGTGGACTAGCTATAGGCCATTTTAGGCGTTAATAAAACTAGTTCTAATAATCGCAGAGACCGCAAATAAAGATTAATTTCTTTGTTGTATATACAATAAGGAATGCGTTACAGAGCAGGGAATCTAAATTCATAATTGAGTGTTTTCAGTGGGCGATATATAACATACCTTCGGGGATCAAGAATAGTAGAAAATTCAGTGTAATTTCTAGGAATATTGGAATTTCATAGGAAAAATTGTTGACATTTAAATACTACATGTAATGCACTTTAGCATGACACACCTTTGCGTTTTTTTTTTTTCTATGACAAATTTGAAGCAATAACCCTAGACATTGATAGATGTAGAGCTTTTGGTAGAGTTCATCCCAATAGTCTCAAGAAAAGGAAGGCTATGAAAAACTTAATTAAAACCACAGTAAAGCTTTAGACTGAAAACACATTGGTAGCCATGAACTAAAAATGCATAAGTAACCACGAGGACCGCCGTTAAATGATATTAAAGTGACATGTCAGAGCTGATGTAACCCTTAAGAACTAGAACCATCTAAAGCTGCACATCGTGGCTGTCAATGTCATTGCTCATTACTGACTTGGTATGCTACGCCAACTTGTGGTTGCCTAAGTTACATCACCTCTTGGTTGCCTTTGGTACATCAGTAACATCACGTCATGGCTGCCCAATTTAAATCACTTCATAGTTCCCTAAATTGAATCAGTTCATGGCTGCCTAAGTTTAAGACATCATGGTTGTTGCCTACACTACAGCACTCATGGCTGACAATGCTACATCACTCCACGTTGCATATGTTTCATCACTTCATAGTTGCCTATATCACATGAATTAATGAATGACTATGATTAATAACTTCATGCTAGCCTATTTTACATGAATTAATGTATGACTATGATGAATCATTTCATGGTTGCCTACAGTAAGTGATTTAAAAGACTACTACTTTATATTACTTCATGGTTGTTTATACATTGCATGATTTAATGGATGACTATGTAACATCAGTTCATAGTCGCCTACATTATACGAGCTAATGGATGACTATGGTACATCACTTCATTCTCACCTAAGTTTAATCACTGCTAATGCTAAATCACTTTACGGCTACCAATGTTATATGAATTATTGCTACCAATGTTACACCATTTCACTGCTACTAATGCAATATCGCTTCTCTGCGGCCAGTGCCTGATCGCTTCACGGCTGTCAATTCTAGATCGCTTTTAGGCTGCTAATGCTTATCACTTTTCAGCTACCATTGCTAGATTACTTCAGGACAGCCAATGTTAGATCCCTTCAGGGCTGCTAATGCTGGTCACTTCAGTGCTGCCAATGTTACATCACTTCACGGCTGTCAATACTATATCACGTCATGCTTGCCAATGCTACATCCCTTCACAGCTGCGAATGCTACATCATTTCATGGCGCCAGTGCTTCATCACTTCATTGCTCTCAGGGCTACATCACTTCATGGCGACTACTTCGTTGCTGGCGGGTTACATCACTTCATGGCTGCCAGCTGCTCCAACTCAACCTTCAGCTCTGCTGTCTGTTCTAATTTCCTCGCGTACAGTTAATAATCAGCTGTTTATTTGGCATTTCATGACAAATCGATTATATCACGAATTTGAAAACCCTCTCTTTACAATATGAGACTTTAGTTTACTAACTATTGCCAAATCATTCCCCTTTACTGCAAAGATCAAAGGATGTCACAAACAGTCGATTTACGATGTTACATGTCAAGCCTTAATATTTTTTTTTTAAATTGCTATGGATGCAAGTGTTAGGAGCATGTACAGTTTGTCAGTCATCAATGAATCTAAAAACATTAAGTAAAATATCCTAACAAAGTATAAAAAAGTAATGGGATAAAGTAAAAGTCTGCAGCACAGCACAGTTAGCCTCACTTACGAGAAGCGATATTTCTTTTTCCGGCAAGTGACTACTCAATGTTCCTGTACTCGATGGATAAACAATGTTTTAGCGAGACTTATTATCTGATGAACTCCACAGTTACTGGAGTGGTCCCTACATTCGTGAGTGCTCGATTCCATGCTTCCTCGGAAGTAAATGTAAGTATACATTACCATATTTCGAACTTTTAAATTAAAAAATAAATAAATAAAGAAACTATGTTCATAAAAGCTAAAGTTTCGACTCGTCCTTGTCTTTAATTTATGATCAGGCGTGCGTATACGGTATGTATATTAACAACACAAAATAGATCAATATTTTTCAGTTGAATAAATTAGCTGTGCAGATTCGGAAGCAACTGCAGTGTCGCCTTCTATGTAGGACTGTAGGTATGTATTTAACCCTGTGAAGACCGACTAAAATGTCAGTGTCCTGTAAAAATGGAATTTGATAAAAATTCATTCGTGAAGTGCGTTTGTTCCTGCATGGTTAAGCTCTACCGTTCAATGCATATACCATATACGTCTCGTAGCAGGCAGTGTAATTTAGACATCAGAAAATTTAAAGTACGTAATGAATGACTGAGAATAATGAGATTAGCGAGAGCGAAAATATAAAGTGATTTAGTAGATTAAATTACTTTCTAATTAGTTGATCAATAATTAAGATGAAAATGATTGATATATCAAAAATTTAATTTTAATTATTAGTATAATATTCAATTTGATGCCCAAATTCATGTTTATTTTTAAAGATATGTTCATTTCGGTAGAGGGTAATAACTATAATAATCGCTGTAACTAAACGTTATCCACAATAATCGAAAGCAAGGCTTACTGCAGCCCAGCATTGTTCACACATGCAGCACTGATGGTCTTACGGAATATTGAACAACTAGAGCACTCTGAGAGCGCATACCTCCGCCAAGTGAGGCAACGGTAGCAAAAAAATCAAATTGGTTCTGAAACAATAACTTTCTTTGTATAAACTCCAAAATTTGATCATTTGTGCCTTTTTATATTTATAACAGCTTGTTCAATTTTCTTGAAGATCCGTTCATAACTTTTTTGAGTTATGCTGTTAACAAACGTTATAACAAACATAAGTCAAACATACAAACGAACCAACCGATCTGCACAAAAATTTGATCATTTATGTCATTTAACATTACTAACAAACCCTATGAATTTCGTAAAGATAGATTCATTATTTTTTGAGTTATTGTGCTAACAAGCATAAAATTAAAAAAAAAGTGACAAGCGAACGAACGAATGGAGCATTACCAAAATTTGATCATATACTCTTTGTTATATACCTAACAACTCATGTTAATTTCATCAAAATCCATCCATAACTTTTTGGGTCATGGAATTGAGAAAAATGAGGCAGACAAACAAACAAACGTATGGACATATCTTTACCAAAAGTTAATCATCTGTTCCTCCTAACATACCCAACAATCTCTGTAAATTTCATTCAAATCGGTTCAAAACTTTTTAAGTTATCTTGGTGACAGACAGACAAACACGACGAAAACATAACCTCCTTGGCGGAGGTAATAATAATCAGTACCAAGTGTTCATTAGACTACACTGTCGTGCATAAGAGCGGTTAATTGTAATTATTGTACTGCTCTAATAGGTGTACTATTGCCAGAGTTAAGCAGTCGTAACAGCTGCGTACTGTTGCTTGAAGTAGCCACTGTTTGTTCGGCCAACAAATTACACACCCACACACAGATAGAGACATAACATACTCTTGCATTGACATACACTTTCAGCCCTGTCTATTATATTTAATCTTCTTTTAGAGCAAGAAATATAATCAAATATATACATAAATATACGCCACCATACCAGTAGTAAAATTTTATATAGATAACAAAGTACAAGTATCCGTAGTAGGAAGAAAGAAATGCAAGAAAAGTTTTTTATTTACTAAAGTATCAGCAAAAAGGAGTAGAAATTTAGCAATAATTATTTTAGCTTATTAAACTGCCTGCTTTGAGCCAGAATATTTCAACGAAAATATTTGAAAATATACATAGCCGTTCTATAACTACCTACTCCTAAACACATGGAAACTTTCAAAAAAACGTCTATTGTTTAATACAGATAGCGTACAACCAAAGTGTGATTTATATGCTGTAGAATAACGGTAAATATATACTTTTCACTAGTAATTTTGTGTAACATTTGGGCCTAAGAAAGAAAAAAATCAGTTGAAATTGTAAGCAGGCACGCAGCTGATTAATAACTACTAATACAAGCGCGTCTGTCACCATCTTTTGTGCCCTGGCACATTGATCCCTATTTGTCCACAATTCACCTCCTAAAAATTCCTATTATTATGACAAGCGCTTCCTTCAAAACCAATGTCTCTGTTAATGCTAAACGTACGTTCTGCTTGGTCTATAAAGAGTTAATGTTTTAGCTGGGGGCTAGGAAGGTCTGTCTGTTAGGGCTAAAATTAACCTAATTTGACCTTTCTGGAATGCAAAGAAAAATTTTGTTTCATACAAGCCATTGACATCTACGCTCTCCTAGTTAGTATACCTAATTACCTATTCATATGTTGTATGAAGTACCTTCTCATCATTTTTAAATGCTCTGAAATAAAGCAGAGTTTTCTGTCATAGGAGACTGTGTTACTTCGTAGATCTGAACAAGAACACTCTAACAGAAGAACTAGGACTATTTTCAACGGAAACATAACTCGATGATACATAAGAAGAATATTATAATATTGTAACTTAAGAATTTTGTCAATAACTGTGCTCCAATATTTTAATATCAGACTCGTTAACATTTAATGATTCAGATACCAAACAACAGCGAAAGGAAACGTAGAATGATTTACCGAAAGTCTTGTGTGGGACCCAGTGCTAGTACTAATCGCAAAGCTACTATAGGTAGGTCAAATCTAGATTTTAATGCACGTTAGATAAGTTTTGGGACACAGAAGATGACCTCAAGCTTCTTTCCTACCTCCGAGTGAGTGTAGGTGTTCTTCTCCTTTTTGGCTGGATTAAAACGGTCAATCAGGGTTGGTCCATTCTGGAGTCAGCTTGCTTAAATATCTTAAGAGCTAAGATAACTGCTTCAAAATACCAAAGAGGCATGAGCTTAAGAACAAGACTTCCTTTTCAAGACACTGCTACTTTCTCACTACTTGTTCAAGAATAATTCAAGGAGAGAGAGGCCTGATGAATCCGGACCATTTGAAGACTGGTGGTGGAGATGTGTGGATTTCGTGCGACGAAAAGAAGTTCATAATTGACGAGGTAACCAAATCAACACACTGTAATGTGAAAGCGTGCAACTCTTGTGAAGTCGTTGCGGGGACGAAAAATGAAAATCTATAGCTGCAGTCAGAGGGTAGCATGCCGGTGCGAGCGGCTGGTGAGTGATATCTCTTTCTGTCGTTGAAGTAATTTAATTAATATTAGCTCCATAAATACCAGAGTATTCTGAACCCGGTATTTATGCTCTGAACCAGGATATCAATAGTGGACCAGTTACATTCGTCCAGGATTGTGGATCCGTCCAAAGGTCGAAAGCTGTACAGGGACACTTGAAAAATTTGACTCTCGTTGTATCAAACGGTATGCAGATGTCCTGCTCACTTGACTGAAGCCCTATAATTATTATTATTATTATTATTAGTTGTGTGGCGTAGCTGAAGGAATGTCCAAATCGGTTAACTAAATAGCATAAGGTATACGTCAATCGTTAAGCAGGCGGGCACGGCAGTGCATGCAGTAAAAAGAAACGATGAGTATTTTAGCTGTTTATAAACGGATGCTGGTGATAGATAGAAGGTGAAGTCGGTTTGGACGCACACCCCAATCAGCAAATCCTCATGCATGGCTTTTTGCTATGATAAAAGCAGGTTAGGTTCCAGAGGACTGCACAGCTGCCATCGACCAGGCATTGTCAGAGCCATGGCGTCAAAAATGGAAGACATGTGTAACAACTGTGACCTCCCGATCGCCCCTATTTCTGGCTTAGTCAGTGCGCTCACAGCGGACTGTAGATGTCAGAATCGATGACAGTGCAATTCCAAATGTCTCAAAAATTCACTTCCGTGGCGAGACAGCGAACTCTCAACCGCTGGTATGCGAGAGCACCACTCCGCCACTTTGCGTGTAGCGTAAATGAGGAGTTAGTAAACAGTTTGCGTTATCAATATGGTAAATGTTTCAAGTTTAAAGTCACGTTTCCTAAATTCTTCATTTTCTTTAGTTTTTTGCTCCATAAAAAAAAGTAATACCATTAACACTATATCTGGTGGAACCTGCACGGTATTTCTATATTTCTCGTTTCATAAAGAAAGAAAATAATTTTCACAGTATCTGTTGGGTCTTGTACTGTAACCAGCTGAACAAAGCTGTCGCCGTAAACAAAAATTTATTCGTTCAGTCTGCATTTTATTGTAGAAGCACAAACAGCCTTTGCTATAGATGAAATTTTGATGGCTGTAGCCATCGTTCTATAAAAACAAGTAAATACACCGCAGCTGTTCCTGGCTTCGGATAAAAAAAGCTATAGCTTCGCCGCAGTGTATAGAGTATACGCTGAATGTCTTCGGTGCCGGTATAGTATATGTGGCGTACCTGAGATTTAGGTGTAATCTGCGTACCTATTAGTTTGGCCATGTACCCGTTCTAGCTAAACGAACCTATCTCACACCTACTCTGAAATATGCAGTTAACTTACTTGCCCGATCGGAAATTTAAAGGCATTTATCCGATGTCATCGGATAACCTTCACTATTTACCCATAGGCAGCCGATAAATGCCTATAAATTTCCAATTCAGCTATACAGCCATCAATTCATCTGCAAGTGAGGACTGCTTCACGAGCTGACATGGGCTTGATTATTGCAACCCTTAGTAAATTCTAGAAGATGCTAAACGCCAAATTTTGGGCATTTATCGGCTGTCTACATCAGGGGGGTGCCGGAACCCATCCCTTTGAATACAAAAAACGTTACCGAAAGTCACTGGACAATTTTTTTAAACAAAACTTACTGTTGTTTCTTTTGCTTTTTACCTTTGCGATCTGCTGTTCTTTTATTATTATTATTATTAGATTGCATTACTAAAGGGCTCATATTAAATATGTGTCAACACGTTGGAAGTTCTTAGAGGATAGAAGTGGATAGACTCGAGCCTGAAGGAGGTACCGAAAATGGGCAACTGTTCCTTAGCTCAGAAGTGCTACTGTGGTGTGGGAATTCTGTCCTAAGATAACACATAACTGTCAGATGCGTTTAAATAATTTTTAAACATCGCAATAATTGCAAACGCCAAGAGGAAAATGACAAAATCTTATACCGCACACATGGAAAAATCTGTTTGTTACAGCACTTGTTCAGTCTAACAAAGTGACAAAATTTTATCCAGCCCATAGCCAGAAAATCTGTTTGTAGTGGTTCGGCAAAACACACGACTCCGATGAAGCACTTGAACTCCAAAATTTCTATCTCATTTCATCCGAGAAGAAGACATATATTCAAATTCTATACGACAGGCCCGTCGGTAGTGAAGGTAACGGTTAAGTCAACCGGATAGCACATTCCTACTGGGAAATGCGCATACTGTTCGTCCTGCAGGTTGATGTCTGCTACGTCCCAAGGAAGTGCACCGTTGTAATCGACTACAGATTATCAGCATTCTATTCCACCAGAGACGGGAGGTTCATGTTACGACGGCAAACCACCAACAGTTTCCAACCCTGGTTAGGATCACTACCTCAGAATGGAGTATGAACGACAAAAATGTTGACACAGCAAGCCGAACATCGCAAGAATTCACTTGCCTGGCGGGGAGGCGATCCTGGATACTATAGAGCACGGAAGAGTAGAGCTAATATCCTCCGGCTATGAGTATCACCTCCCTGGTGAGGAAATCTATAACGAGGCAGTGAGGTAAAAGTGAGAAGTATTAATTAGAAGTAAATTGATGACACGTAGAGCGTTTATTGCCAAGCATATGGGCAGCATTACTGTATTAGGTAGTATGATTCATCCAAAACTAATATCAACTTGAACGTACCCGTATCTAACAGCACATCTTCGTGTTCTAGGCAAGTAATGTGCATCATTTAGAAAGTGGAGGTTAACAACTAGAGAAAAACTATTTTCAAAAGGCTTATTTTGTATAAGCCTTAGCACAAGCGCAGCTGCATTTACAGAATAAGCTAAAATTGAGCTAGCCGCTCTGAGCTCCAAGGCCTTAAAGTACCGGGTTTTGCAACAGTTCTGCTGCACTTCGTTTTACGTATGTGGGATCAACCTTTAAAAGTCGAGGACGCCAATTGAAAATTTATTATTTTCAGGAAACAATAATTTAAAGCTTATAGTAGATAGGTGTATTTAATACTGCCATAATGGAATTAAAAAAGTAAATATCTGCTCCCCTCGGTGCAGCAGCGGCAAATCGGACATCGAGGCCTTAGCATTACGGGGGCTCGGTTGTAGACGCCCCGGAAACCTAAACGAGGTCGATCCTTGAGGTCATCACCTTCCTCTACCTATCTACGACTTTACGGACGGTCATCCGTTTGACCTTTCGCTGCATGGTGATGCCGGGTAAATGACTCAATTCTGTTTGCTGCCATTGAGGCATACAGTACATACATTATTCAGTGCTAGAGGCAATTGCTTGAAGATGATAAATCTTAAGTTTGTGTCTTGGAAAATCGTTTTTCTATTTAAAACTCATCGCAAACATGTCAATTGAAATGTAACACGACTTGACAAACTCTTAATGTTCCTAACTTTGGCCCTGCACAGCTGTCTAAATAAACGATATTAGTATCAATAATTTATTTGTTCGAGAGCCGTTCCTAATGGCAGAATTTCATAATGATAGCACTGGCAGAATTTCTTTGTTCTTACGGACAAAAAGCGAGAGCGATTCCTGAAATAACGGAATAAATTTTTATGCACATGCTGATCTCATTTCCACTTAAGCGAACTGTTCGGTCAATATTCCAAGATTGTTGTTATACGTGCACAGTAACGGGTGAAGATTCAGGCAGCCTGAGAGGCTACTTCCGTAAATAAAAAATCCTTCACATTTTCTTCACAGAATTAAATGAGCCTTATTCGAACTGTAATATTTCATGCTTGCAATGCTGTAGCGGGCAACGACGATGCAACCTGAGACGCGACTCCAATAACGAATCCTGAATACTTTTGTTAATACAATAACAGGAGTCAGAAGCATTTCATCTTTATGAAATACTAGCACAAGATGGTTCCATAATGCGGCAAGCTAGCTATTTAATAACTAGAGCACTCTGAGAGCACATATCTCCGCAAAGCAAGGCAACGGTTAGAAAAATTCAAAGTGGTTCTGAAACACTGATTTTGTTCGTATCAATATGAAAACCTAATCATTTAGGCCTTTTGACAGCATTAACAGTTTCTGTGATTTTCTTGAAGTTCCGTTCTTAATTTTTTGAGCTAGGTTGCTAACAAACATTCTCCGAAACATCAGTCAAACACACAAACAGACCTACCGATCATTACCAAAATTTAATCGTTAATGTCTTTTAACAGTACTATCAATTCATGTAAGTTTCATTAAAATCCATTCATAACACTTGGACTTATTGTGCTAACAAGTGACTAACAAGAGAATGAGCCAACAGATCATCTAAAAAATTTTGTCAGTTACTGTTCGTAATATACCTAACCAATGAATATCCGTCCATAACTTTTGAGGTATGGTAGTATGTAAAAAGAGGCAGACAAACAAACAGTCAGATGAACGGATCTTAACCCAAAGTTAATCATGTAACTGTTAACATTCCTAACAATCCCTGTAAATTTCGTAAACAGATATTCATAACTTTTTGAGTTACCGTGGTGACAGACAAAGAGAATAACAGGCAGAATGACGGAGAGAAAAACACAACCAAAAAATTACCTCCTTTTCGGAGGTAATAAGAACAAAGATAATATTGCAAGACTCGCAATGATAAGATGATATCGAGCTGAATCAAACTGTCTCTTAAGATTGGGTAGACACATAGACCAGCACCACTACGAAGAAGAGCTCATACCCTGGTGTGAAGCTTAGCTATCAGTCTAAACGGCTTTTAAAAGCAGCTATAATTTAGCATGCAATTTGTGAAAGTAACTTGCCAAAACTGATAATAATTTGATGCTACTACTCACTGTGATTTACCAGAGCAGATATATAGGTGACTATTGGGCAGTGTGACTGAGTAGAACAGATATAGGATGCTAGTCTTCAAAATGACTTACCAAAGCAGATAAAAATTTGATGCTATTAAGTCAAAGTGACTTTCGGTACTGTACGCAAGCAATGCACAGCTGTCGTAGCTATACGTGTACTTCCTACACCCTATAGGCACCTGCAGCAGCTGCATCGCTCATATGCACACAGACGACATCTACAATCGATGATCGGAAATGCATTATTAATGAGAAAATACACCGCAGCACAGATGCACTAACAACCTCACTCTTATGGCACCATCATTTTTGTCTTTCATTAAGCCTAATCGATGGTGGGATTAAGTGCAATACATCACACATGTCAGCACACAATGTATACACACGCCCGAACATTTGCATCAAGCAACACCCACCCCAACCCCCCCCCTCCCTCAGACGGTGGTGAATCAGTCGATAGGGAATCTCTGTAGATTTTACCTTCGAACCTTTATTTTATTATCTAAATATGCTTTGCTAATGTTACATTTGTTACATTTTAAATGCTATATGAAACTCGAGAAAGAAAACCTAACTTAAAGGTGTTATTGATAGGTGGACATGAATAGCCGGCCGTGCACTGGCAATTGAATCAAAGAAAGCACAGCGTATCACAAGTGTTGTCTCGTTTGCAAAGGAGCCATCAAACAGGGGTGAGTGACCCCCTCACGGATGATTTTCTCGATCTACTACAGCAAGACGGATGGTTGATTTTTCTGAAGGTCCTTGGCCCCGCCTGCAGTAAAGCTATTAGGGCATTTTCTTGCAGGTACCACCAGTAAAATCTATGGTTTTTAATAAAGAAAATTTAGCTCCTATAAACTTAGAGATGTCACGATGAAAGAGCTCGTTGAGCTGACGCAACTTCAACCTGTACGTGCTAAGCAGGTTCGATCATGACGCTCACATGCGACACCTGGATGGTAATAGGCTCAGCACCTATACTGTACGGCCCACTCAAAATCATAAATACCTCCTATGGTGGGGTAATGAAGCTTCATTAAAATGTTTTGAAATTATCACAGGGATCTCCGTTAAGCAATAAACTATTGGTGATTAAGCAAGGCATTTTTTATTACACGAGACACATTCAATAAAATGGGTTATCTGAGGTCGACAACCACCAAATCATAAGACGTAAAAACTTCTCAAGATTGTCATAGTTAATTTTATCGCCGAACTTTGAACTTTAATGATGAATGTGTATTTATATAACTGCACATCCTGCCTCACAAAGATTTTTTCTCTTTTGTTCCTAAGTAAATTTGCTTACATTTTATGGAACTTTACTGAATTTATCATTAAGAAAAAGTGGGTCGTCCGTCAGGTAACGTACAGTTATTCTTCTATTTTCACAGATGTGCAGTGGTAAATTTTACTTCTTAATTTCACATCCTTTAATTATTTATTTCGTTTTTAAGCAATAATATCGGACAGAAGAACGTCATATATTGCCGTGTAAAATGAGGGCCTGGAGTTGATTTCTGCAGCATACAAGGCTACGGCTTAACATAATCATGAAAATGGAGCGCTTACTGAAGTTCCAGTGCGCATATTTTTACACGGTGCTACAATACGTTTACACGGTGCTACATTACGGTTACACGGTGCTACATTACAGTTACACGTATAAGGTCAAAGTATTATAAGGTAAGACATTCAGAAGCAGAATATACTCTTGAGCATCCCGCTTACTGCAGCTCGCCATGCATAAACTAGTTAGAGTTTAGAGTTACGTTAGCTATACAACGGGCCCATTCGGCTGGGAGCCAAGATTATGCCTTCGAAGCCTGACTTGTTCGAAAATGAAGAAGAAGATTTAGCTTTGGCATTTTGAAGCATGTACTAGTGTTAGTAGCGAAGCGGTTTTGTTGACCCGGCTGAAATTTTCATTTTACAGAGCTTGATTCGGTTTCGTGAAGTCTCAAGGGTCAGTGCCTGAACCTTAATTCAGAAGGTCAAAGCCAGAGCACATATCTAAAGTTTCGGATAAGTGAAGCCTCGAAGGTTTTATTTTACCACCCAACCCAATTAAAAATTTTCGGTGGAACAAGCGCGGCGTATGGTGTGCACCTGGTCGCCCTTTTGAGCGGGGCATCCATGAGGCTCGGGTGCTGCACGGTCGCTATGCGCGTTTTTGAGGCGTGGCACGGATGGTCCACGTCTTGGCCAAAATAGCAGTATACTGCTACTTTTGCGGAGGCGCGGAATATCCGTGGAACACGGTCGGGCAAGCGCGCCCGGTATGGGTGATTTATGTTCGGAAAGAGGTCGCCCGTGCCACCCCTCAAAAAACGCGCATAGCGACCGTGCAGCACCCGAGCCTCACGGATGCCCCGCTCAAAGAGGCGACCTGTGGCGGCCATGTGTGGACCAAACGCCACGGTAGTTCAACCGAAAATTTTTAATTGGGAATTCAACAATCCCTTCTTATCGCAACGAATACTCTTTTCTTAAAAATTTTAATTCTTTATGCTTAAAGAAAGCGCTTCTTACTGGCCTCAAGTGCAACAAGCAATGTAAATGCAATGTAAATACCCCAGTAAGTTCGAAATGACTGGCTATATAGGAGAGTCATTAAGTTCTAAAAAACTTGCTGGAGTCTTGAAGTTTTGTCTGCAAGGAAAACTAGAGAAACCGAATGTCAGCGGTTAGGCGCTCTGTGGAGATATCGCGCTGCTGTTCTCCCGCTTGTCACAAGGAATTACTCAACAGGATGTAACCCTCATAGCGTTTGTGGCTGCCCCAGAAACTGATTTGCAGTCTTTGTGCCAGGGCGGTGCAGAATTATATTAGGGAACAACACCAGAGAGATAACTCTGCATGCGAGAGGTGAGGTACCTAGCTACTAAATGGACCGTTGTCAAAATTAGTCATAGATAGCGATCTAAGGTACAGCCCTCCCGTTGTTCACAAACTATAGCCTGACCATTTTATCAAGGCAATTGGGACGTGGTTAAATTCTTATACAGCGTTGCCAATTCAATGGGCATTTCTGCGATTTTGGTCGGCCCAATTCTTAGGCTAGCCCATTACCTGCTTATAGAGAAAGTTGGCAACGCTGTAGAGGAATTTGACCACGCCCCAACTGCCTTGATTAAATGGTCAGACTTTAGACTCAACTCGAAGAAAATTGTGATGACGCCGCCTGCACCTCGTCCGAAAGCTCAAAGTCGGGAAGGTCAGAGAGACTCGCATCTGTTTATTCTAACCTCAACTGATTTGTAAAACTGACGAAACTCGCGGCCTTGCTATGGTAACGCTGTCGAAATATTCAAAAGAAGATATGAGGAGCTTCCTTGAAAAGCAGGGTTGCCATCTGGTAACTTGGGCTGCTGACAGTTGTAAAAAGGTTAGGACTTTATCGGTGACCGAAAGTAAAACTTTTCTGTGGGAATCAAAGGATATTGAAAGGATCTGGCCGGGAATTATCTGGCAAGCCAAGGACAATTTTTCTTTGTACTGGATCTTATTTTATGATATATTTTACAAAAAATGTAGGTATAATACGAAAGAACGACACTCGATCACACTGCTTTAAATGATGTCATCGCGTTAGTGAAGTTATTAGAAAAATGCAGTTTCCTCAAGTTTGACATTCTCTCAATTTCATCCATATTGGAAAAAAGTGAGCATTTGAATTGCAGCATTATTTGCATTCTGAAAATACTTCGTTCGAAAATCGTATGTCTTACAAATACTAGTGACAGATGGACTATAGTGCGGGAACCACCAATGAATCTGTCCAGTTTCTACTGGCAAACTGCATAATAGCTTATTTGCCACCTTGCCAATTTACTTGCAGTTAACACAAGAAAAACTCAGTACTGTGTAACACCTAAACTGGATTGTTGCTCAGCTTTACGTGTAGGCAGGTGGTAGCTGTAACAAACTAAGGAGCAGATGTTGTATTGCTGATTTTAGCAGCCGTAACTGATTGTGACAGACGCTACGGCAACTGACAGAACATCTGCAGCACAAGTTTCGAAATACCATCTGATATTTGCGCACAAATGTTCGACATAGGGCTGGCCTGATACCGACAATATGCAACGCTTGCTTGCGTATAATGCATCTGAATCCCTGAACTGATCACAACATTGTAACAACATTGCAACATTGTATTTATCTCATCTGAAAACCTGAAGTGATGACCACATACAGCATTTGTGGCATATAGTGTAGTTAAAAAGGAAGATAAATACAATATTTCAGCCTTACAGGTCGTAACAATGGTGAAATCAAGAGCGAAAGGAACAAGGAATATGTAGTATCAGTACTGTATGTATATCAAGCAAACTAGGGAACCTGCTATCTGCATTGGAACTGGATGTCTGGAAAAGAAAAGGAAAACAAAGCTAAGATTATTAGACGCACACTAGCAAAAGATGTTTGTTAGGGTACAATGTACTTACATCAATTATCCCTCTCTCGGCTTCGTTCTGTGACCTTTTTTTAATGCGGTAACAGCTCATAGGGAACCGGAGCGTGAGTCCCGGCTGCTCTCTGCGATTGGTACTATTGGCCCGTCTACTACCTGCTCTCTAATCGAATGTATGCACTACACAAAACCGAGTGATCAACGTCATGTTAAGTGAAGCTGCATTCCCTGTAGCACAAAGCTATACGCGAGTTAGATTACAGTATCAGCGCTGCGGGCGGAC
>LQNS02000198.1:13388-25062 GCA_001587735.2 Parhyale hawaiensis
TCGGCTTTTGGTCGTGTTGGCCTGCAGGCGTTTAAGTCAGCTGTTAATGGTTTTTTGCTGGATTTCCTTTAGCAGCGTTTTGGGCTTCCCGGTGTTGCAAGATGCTTCATTTGGGTTGTGTTACCTGTCCGTGGGAGCTCAAGCGTGAAGTTTTGATAATAATAATAATTTGTAGCACCTTCCAAAAACTATTTCCAGCCACTGACAGAAGCGAAATTTCTTAAAATACTTGTCACGGCATCATTTGTCGCATTTTGTTATTATGTAGCATGACAATCCATTTTCTAGGTGAAATTACAAGAAGTAGTTGCAATAATAATGTCGTTTTATTGCATCTGTGGTTTCTAGTTATATAGTAATAAAAATTCATTATGATATACAGTTGATGGACTTTTCAAACTTTCTCTTTACGCAAAGTAGAATTAAGTGATGTTCCACTCTATGTCAGTAATAAATCACTACTGACTAGAATAGAGTACTGATCTCCACCTTGGAGATCCTTGGAGCTACAAGCAATAGGCTAGAAAATTAGAAGCTATTCTAAGATCCTCTACAATCCGAATTCGAGGCATGCAAGAGTATGACTGCCACAAAAGGCTAAGCTGTCTCCTGTTGTATTCATTACAACGACGTTTCTAACACTTCACAATCACACATGCTTGCAAAACACTGGAACGTATCAGTGTGAATGGCAATTAATGAGCGGATTGGATTTGTGCATGATGAAATTAAAAGCAGAGATGGCGGAAAAGCAAGACTGTTTAACAAAATTCCGCGTCATATTCAAAGCGCCACTGACATGATAGTTAAAGAATTAAAAAATTTGCTAGATTCCCATATAAAGTTAATGCCTGATAGACACAGTAGTCAGTGGTTACGTGCACTGTAGAAATATTTCACTGCTGGCTCTCTCTTTGGTCGCTAGCTGCGACCCAATGGTGGAATCCATTATTGTAACTCCATACATATGTGACGATGGGCGGAACGTCACCTGGACTTCATCTAAAGACCCTCAAGCTAGGGACCTTTTACAAAGGGAGAGTCTCATAATTTAGACTTGATTGCATTATTGTAAGTAGCAAAGGAGTATCAATCCGAATGGAATAGATATCAGTGGACTCATAACGCGATTATAACGGAGCAATGGGTGATATCACAGTTAATCAAACATTCGCGTGTTCCCCAACCCGAAGGGATCATTGTTCTGATTGGTTGTGACGAGCAGTGACGTCACCCATGGCTGTGTTATTATCACGTGATGAGTACACTGTTACCTACTCTATTCGCATCGGTTATCTGCAGGTTGCCAGCATGGATCCTGTAACAGAGCACAGAGTCGTGGAATTGTCACCACGGAGAAAGGAGCTGCTGCAACTTTTCAAAGGACATGGCGAAGATATTCAGCTCGAGCCTGGCGGTTGGGTGTTTCCTGTCTCGCAGCAAAAGTACGGCAAGCAAATCTCGGAATTCGAGGTACGTATCATCGCTTAAATTCAATATTAAATATTTGTCTTGCTCACTTGCCTCGCACTTATCATCACTCCAAACGACAAGCTATAATTATGCAATCGGTACGCATACGCATTACTAATTATATCAGTTTTTAATGCAGTATTTAATCTTGAGCACTTACTTCGGAGTTATCATCAACATAAGCAACACTTCATGTATATGCATATATGCGATCGATACGCATGCTCTCTCGGTGGTGAGGTGACAGCGCTTCCTCATCGCACCATCGGAGGCACGGGTTCAAGTCTCGGACGGAAATCATCGGATTTATACCGCGTAGAGTACTCCAGCCCCGTGAGGCGAGGGGAAGTACGGCGAGGGATCTCCGAATTTACTCTCGCAACAGACTGCTTCTCCTGCTCTTCGCATATATCAAAGCTTTATAACTTTAGAACTAAGTCAATAGAAAACCTTCTCGGGTTTATCCACTGTATGCAAGATAATAAATGAACATAATTATTAACAATAACTGTTATTATCTATATCTGTTTTACAGTATGAATTGCGCACTGCAGCTGTTGATATACATCGTGCGTGTTGAATTTGTGAGTCTACGGGATGAATAACTACTGTTTGTGGGCGCTAGGTTACTAGGTACTAAATTTGGGCTTCGAATGCAGGACGATAGACTAGTTGGCCTAGAGTAAAGGCCCCGTCGCTTGGCACGGTTGGGGCGTCTTGAGTTAAATCTAATCGGCTTAACAGATTTTGAACTTCAGTGGTGAGCGTTGGTTTCGCCACTATGGATCGTGTTAAGCCTAAGAACGCTTGAGTGCTGGAATCGACGAGATCTCGGATGTCTCCAGGGAAATTAATTTTTAAGCTGGTTCCGCACGTTAGTACTACCGAGCCGTGTTGTAATCAGGATTTGGCTGTGTTACGCGATGTAACCAGCTGTTGCCCGCTCAGTGTGACTTGAAATGGGGGTGAATGAGACGAATGAGACACGACCTCAGTGCCGTCTCGAATAATATAAACACAGCTGTTTATTTATTCGTGTTTCTAATTATTCACGATGGTAAAAAGCTTCCTGGAAGGTTTCTTATTATTGAAAATATTGGACGACAAGGACCGATTACTTTGGGAGACAATCTCAAAATTCCTAGAAGGTCTGAGAAGATAATTCATCCATGAGAAATTACTTGATGACACCAGTCGTAGGTTTGTCTGCATAAAAGTAATAGCCTAACGGCGTGAAATCTCAAGATATATGTAAACTGCCCGGCACCATCAAGTGCACTGGGTTACCTTCGGGTACACCGCACGCTGATTACAACACAGCTCAGGTAAAGCTGTTACAAGGACAAGGAAGCGTGTGCTTAGAAAAGAGCTACCATTAGAGATTGAAGCCATCGTAAACTTAAACTGTGTAAGGGGTTGGTATCCTATAAAGGCTGTCTTGATATTCTCTTCATAACTGTTGCGTTATGAAGCAACAACGATGACTTAGCAATATTTTTGAACACTAGGAACACCTACAACCCTGTCAGGGTTGTATAGGGGTGCCTAGGGTTAAAATAATTGGTCCCACGGGAAGAGCTAAAAAATCAGAAATTTACCTAGATCAAAATCATAGAAATCGGTCCAGTAGTTTCGAGAAAAAAGTGAGAAACAAAAAGTCGCAAGGAAAAAGTCGCAAAGGGAAATATTTATAATAATAACGTTTATTGAGACTCAATTACAGCTAAAAGCTGGACAATATAAGGTTCTGTATACACTGATGAAGCGAAAGTAGTTCGATAGCCCATTTACTCCAATTGGGTTAAGTAAAATATCTGTAACATAAAGTTTTCCTTCGTCAGTAACAACCACAAAGTACGGCGATGTAAGTATCCAGAAGTAGTGAAGAGTTTACGTTTAAGCCGCAGCAGTGGCGATGTCATCGAGGGAAAAAAGGACGCGCAGCATGTCGACAGACATGCGGACACAACGCAAGAGGATGCCCCCCCTTATCCCCAGCGGACCAACACACACTGGAGCAGCAAGTCGGGAAAGAAGAGGAAGAACAGACCAAAAGATTTCGATGAGTTTGATCGAAAAAAAATTTCTAATTTTTTAGCTCTTCCCGTGGGACCCATTATTTTAACCCTAGGCACCCCTGTACAACCCTGACAGGGTTGTAGGTGTGCCTAGTGTTGAAGTAATGGGTCTCACGGGTAGAGCTAACAATTCGAAATGTTTTGGGATAAATATGATCGAAATTGGTCCACTAGTTTTCGAGAAAATTGTGGGAAACAAAAAGAAACAGTTGCAAGGAAAAACTCGCAAAGTGAAATGCTGGTGCAGTTTACCCTTATTTAATCATTTCATCGGCATCGGAAGTACAATCGATGACGATTCCCAACGTATGCCATCGTCGATGGCATGTTCAGTCATTTCATCGGACCATTTCTTCCTCACAGCACCATCGCCGATGGAGAAAATGGCTATCGCCGATTGTTTGATGCGATTCTATCGGACCATCGTTATCGCTGATGGATTTTTGCAATATTCCATCGTAACATTGTAGTTTTTCCGATGGCGATGGTCTACACACCATCGCCATCGTATAATCGGCGATGGCCATCGTGCCAGGCTTTGTTAAACTACAATGTACTTCTTTGACAACAGGTTTCATAACTACTTTCAGAACAGAGCTCGGGACGTACTGTATCAGAAGGTAATTAGGCATCCACTGAAAAATGCAGCAAGAAAGGGCAATCAGTACAGGTGGAGCACACTTGAACACCTCAGGGAGACTCTTATCAATTCTGGCAACCTTACCAGATTTATCGCTTTTCAGGCGCGTGTTATATCATCATAGGTAAAGGGAACAGCAATCTTCCTAATCACATGATGTGACAGAGCATCATTTACTTCTGCCCCGTGCTAAGTACTGAACTTGGGATATCGCTAGCTACTGTCTCTTCTACATGTCAGCTATCGCTTGCTCCCATTAATTTCTCACGATCACCACATCGAGCAATAAGCTCATCTCTCCGGTGGATTAGTTTCGTTTCTCGCTAAAAGTTAGTCGACTGCCGGTTCGTTAATTTTGCAGCAGGACTGTCCGATTGCAGCTTTTGCCCATTTCGCCTGTTTCAGCTCAAAGCAAACCTAAAGCGATTGCGTGCAGGATATTTCTATCCTCAAGTCCAGATAAAACAAGAACACCCAAGGGCGTAAGACCATGAACCGCGGTGGAACAAATTCAACGAAAGTCATTTTTGATGGCCAGCTACCTCTGGATTTTTGGAATTTTAAAATCTGATTCAACCAACCTAACTGCGTGAAACAAATTTTAATTATGATTTAACTTCTGCCTCTTTTTGGTTGGACAAACACCTAAATTTACCATCGTCATTTGTGATGGCAAACTCACTCTAGTTTTTTGGCATTGTTCCCATCTAGGTCAACCCACCTGACTCCGTATAAAAAATTATGAAGATTGCTCAATGCCTTCTCCCTCTTTTTGTGTGTACATATACCAACTTAAATCTTCAAAGAAAGCATACCATCACTCTTCGCTTCGCTCCCAGGTGATAACAAGTCTGTAGGGCTTAGCTTAAATAGGTTTCACTGTTAATCAAAAAGACTAAAAGTCGACTGTGAATTTCCTATTATCCAGTTCGAGGACAAAGATATCTTGGTGATGACTGTACCCAAGAGCGGCACGACATGGACCCAAGAAATCCTCTGGACGATGGTCAACAACCCCAACCTGGACCACCCTGATGCCAATTGGCCCCTTAATCTTCGTTCCCCATATCTTGAGTAAGTATTAATACCTTTTAACGTTCTACTATCACAGCTGTGATCCTCACATTCACCTTTCTCCTACAATCTCAGAGCTATGCTTCTCAAAGATGCTCTTCGTATATACCATGGGTCAAAAACAGTTTGTAACGTAAAATATGCTCAATAAGCACAGATATACCTGGCCATGAAATTCATTTCTTTTCATCTGTGAGATTTGAAACTTCTACTGAAGCAAGGAAAATAAAACAGAGCAGAAAACATATGCATACAACATTTACTCAAAACTCTAAAAGCAACAACTTACGGTAGAAAATACAGTGGAAATATACATATATATTCGTTGCATCGTTAGAAATGGGAGAGCTACCACATTGCATCAAGTATGCTCTTGTTGAGAGGTCTATAGAATATGCTTCCAGCTGAAGTGTACGACAGTAGTGTATAATGTAGCGAGATAGCCGTTTTTGAGGGTAACCTACCCTTGCGGCTCCCCTCGCGCGTCAGCTTCCGGTTTATAACGGCCAATGCACTACCGGTTTAGCGGGGGTCTGCAGGGGTGCAAACCGGAAGTGGGCGGGGCCTGGGAAACCAGAAGGGGCGGCGCGGTGAACCGGCGGCGCGAGGGGAACGTACCTCAAAAACGGCTATCTCGCTACATTATACACTACTTACGACGCTCTAGATCAGCTTTTGTTGCTTGCTTGAAATTTGCGACAACTGTAACATAACTCAAACATTGGGTATTTTCAGTTAGCTATTGCCACCATTAGAGAGCTCGCGTCTAGTTCTATTAGTGATAATAACGCCCTAACTGAGTCTGTAAAAGTGGCGGCTTGAGAAAGGTAAATTTTCAAGGAATAGTCAAGAAACTACGGTGATATTAAAACCGTTTCCATCTCTCCTGAAATATTTCAATTTTTGAGTTATGACACTGTTGTCGCTAACGAGCGTGTTATGTATAGACTGTACAAAGGTCTCGTCTCTTCAGGAAATAAGTAGTCAGCATCGCCCAGCATTGTTAGGATGCAGACAGTTAAAGAACAACATTCAAATAATGAACATAGTTATTTAACAGGACAAGAATGGAAATGGATGCAAAATGTCTAAAGAACTAGGCACTCGATTTAGCTCTGTAAACTCTATAGAATCAATTATTATGGAATAGATGTCTGAGGCAATATTGGCAAATAGAGTATGACAAGGTGCTCCATGCACGTCATCGCAATGGCATCACCCCAAGTTTATATCACTGGTACAGAAAGTCCCAAAAAATCCCATGGAGCATTAGCAGATCATCTGGCGTGAATAGCTGCAAATATAACTGAAAGCAATCACCAATATTTAGTGCAAAGAAGATGTGAAGAAACACACTATTCGTAGAGTCCTACTTCTGATGAACAAATATGTTGCTCCTAGATTGGAATATGCTACTACTCTTCTGAACGGAGAAGGTGACGTCTTCGATTATATTCTGTGCACAGATAAAACTTAAATTGACCTGGTGGGGCATGCATTACAATAGGATTTGTTGGCTATGACGGAATTCATCCATATACCCACGGTAGCACCAGGCTGATGGCACTGAAAGTCATCGACTTTAATGAACACGATAACGCATTCGGACGTTCAACTGACGCAACACGTACGTTCATCCTGTCATACGAACATATTTATAGATATTGCATTTCTCATGTGCATCTTTCCTTTCATAGCTCATGAAAAGAAGAAATAACGCTAGCGATTAGCAAGCTGATAAACAGAACAAGGTAACACATGAATTAAAAGTTATTTTTCAAAGGTTAGACAAGTTAATTAAAAAGTTGTTATATCACTTTAGAAGCTTGATTTTTTTCTATCGAGGAATAAGCTACTGCTGACATAGCTGAGGCCAATAATAAGAATCTTTCAGGGAGTACTCCTTGTCTTCCGAGGTTATAGAAAGCACTGTACATACTAGAGTAGTACAACTGGCATCGCCAGATTTAAGAAGACATTGCTTCTGTGCCCATCTGACTAGATCTAGTTAAGCCAACGAAGGGTAAAGTCGCCTTTATTGTGTACCCCAAATAAGAAATCCACATGCATTGGTATGTGCTACAGATATGTGCCCTCTCTGGGCTCAGTTGAGTGTACGGTTGCAGTCGACCTCGGGTCATCTGGGTGATGGCATCGTATTGACGAAATACTCGTTAGACAACTGCGCTCTCCCAACCCTAAGGATATGGCCAATGTCCGGTTTAGCTGGAAGGGAGATTTTCATGATTTTGTTGACTTATTTAGATCATATGAGGCATTTTAAGACATTTTTCATGAATAACTTGTCCGTGGCAAATGCTTAGTTTTCGAGATATTTTACTTTGAAATTCCCATTGTTTTTCCATGGGAGAAAAAACCCGGCGACTCCATAGGATTTAGCTAACCTAACCTTGCCGAGCCTAACCTTACCTAAACAAACCTTACCTAACCTAACCCAAAAGCCTATAAAAAGAGGTTTTCCATTACACTGTGCGAGTGTGGTTATTTTCTCCTACAGGAAAACAATGGGAACTTAAAAATCAAATATCTCAAAAAAAAAAGCGTTTGCGACGGAAAAGACATTCATGAAAAGAGTCTTGAAATGGCTCATATTACTCAAATAAGTCAACAAAGTCATGAAAATCTCTGTTGTAGCTAAACCGAACATTGACCGATATTATTTCCCGTGGCTATGGGCGAAAACTTGCTGATGCTTTACATTCCCGAGCCTCAAAGCTTTTTCTTCCTAGGCTTAATTGGGCTCCAACTCTTGTTTAAGCTTCGCCAGGTCAGTTGACCAGAGCAGAGAATTGTTCTATTTAATTGTATTTTTTCAATAAATTACGTCTGTCAAACTACTAATCTCATCCCATCTTAGAACTAAGACCAAAGTAATGCCTTAGGATGCTGTGCGCTGAAATTAGTGAGCTGAATTTAAAATTATTATTAGTATTACTTTGTAGCGTTAGAGCTAAGATACTCATAGGTGAATTTCATCGCAGTCTCTGGAAATTGAATTCTTCATAGACACTATTTGTATACACCTACGGTGATGGGAAATACATAGACACTATTTGTATACAGCTACGGTGATGGGAAATTCATAGACACGCACACTCAGAGCTGATTTCAAGTAGTTTCTCTTAGAGAGGTTACGTGTAGTTTGAGCCTATTTATTTCTTTGTTGTTGGCACAAACACAGCTAATATCCTTATATGTTTATTTCACTATAGAGCCGACATCCACCTAGAACAGTTTGCAGAAAAAGGAGGTATCGCTAAAGCTGCTGAGCAGCTTTCAAAAAACTTTGATCCAGCCGAAGGAGTGGGCCTCCAGTTCGCCAAAGCGCTTCCTAGGCCTCAAATTTTCAAGAGCCATCTTCCCTTCGAGTTCCTCCATGAAAGTGTTCTATCCAAGGCAAAGGTAAAATCTTTGATCGTATCCATAAGAACTTCATACTGATTCTACAGAATTTCTCTCACAATAAGAGTATACACGTAAACTACTCAGTCGGTCTCGGACACTTTTACCGCTGCATCCACATCTGAAGATAGATGATATTTTGCTTCAGGAGTATGGCTCCTCGGAGATTGTCGGTGTTGTGTTTGAGAAGAAGCTTAGTTTTGAGCCACATTTTCGGCGACTGGTGTCACGTGCTTCCAGTAAGATTGGGCTCTTGCGTAAGGTGAACACACTGTTTGCTGAGAGTGAGGATGCTTTTTTGCTGCCTGTGTTGGAATATTGCTCGCCGGTCTGGGTTTCGGCTGTTGACAGTCACTAACGTTTGCTGGACGGATTTGTTAGTTCAGCCAGTAGGCTGTGCGCTGAAAATGAAGTGATGAATTTTTCCCACAGGAGGGGTGGCCGGACTCTGTATGTTTTACTAGTTGTACAACAATGAAAGACATTGGTTGTATTCTTCTGTCCCTGCCCTCAAGGTTTATAGGAGCCTAACACGGACTGAGGTTGACGCGCACTCCTTCACTCTGGAGAGCGTTAGATGCAGAACTCGTCAATTCAGTCTGTGTTTCTTGCTCTGGTCTGTTGGGGTTTGGAATTCTTTGCCGACATCGACTTTCGGTCGTGTCTGCCTGCAGGCATTTAAGTAAGCTTTTCGGGCTTCCCGGTGGTGCAAAATACGTCATTTCGGTTGTACTATTTGCCAGTGGCAGCCCGGGCATGAAGTTTTAATAATATTAATAATAATGTTGTAGTTTTATCCTGAACCTAACAATTTGATGAACTGCAACTAACTTTAGATTAGATGGTAGACAACAGACTAGACAGACGAACAGGCCCATTCCCATAGAGCATCCGGGACGCACTGGCTACAAACTCACCATTGGCTGTGTGCGTTTGTGTACGGGTGTCAGTGTCCGTGCGGGCGGCGTTCAAGTCGTGTGCTGTGCCTGCTCGCTGTATCGCAGATTAGGTAAGGTTAGGTTAAGTTAGGTAAGGTAAGGTTTGGTAAGGTTAGGTAAGGTTATGTAAGGTTAGGTAAGGTTAGGCAAGGTTAGGTAAGGTAAGGTTAGGTAACGTTAGGTTAGGTAATGTTAGGTTAGGTTACGTTAGGTAAGGTTAGGTTACATTAGGTAAGGTAACATTGGATCAGGTTAGGTTAGACTAGATTAGATTTGGTAGTGCTTATTGTAGTGCTTCCGGTGGTTATTGCGCGGCAAGAAAGCTTACTGGAACGCACGCACAGTGATGAGCGCACACAGAATGCCGAGTTTGTAGCAAGTGCATCCGGACTTACGCTCCGGCCCTCAATGAGCTAGTGCTATTACATCAGAATCATAGAGATTACCTGGGGAAGAAATGAAGAAAATGAAGAAAATTAACTAATTGTTGCAGATACGCGAAGCTCGGGACGTTAAGAAGAAGCTTTATCAGTTACGAGTGTGGGACTCCTGGATGAAGCGTCCGTAACTGTGGAGGATGTTGCTCCCAATGTATGCCAAGACAATTTCTCACCGAATTGATTGACTCCGCACTGAAAACTTGGGGGGGGGGGTATTCCAAATTTTTACAGTAAAGTACGGGAAGAACTGTTGGCTGGGAGTAGTTCTTCGATCCCTACCTATGCTCGAGTTTCAGGCCATTGTTGTGCAGTTGAACGTTAACGTCTCTGTCAAAATGTTTAATTGTCGGCATGTCGTTAAACCCATTCATGTAACTGTTTCCATCAATTGCCATCTGCGTCGTCTTTGTTCGAGGTAGATGAGTCCCACTGCCCGTAGGCGGTAATTGTACTGCTTGTCTCGATCACAGCTGAGGTATCAACTTTGTTGCTCTCCGTTGGGCTGTTTCTATTTCATCAATATCTTTGCACTTCCGTGGCGACCAGAATTTAACAGCATATTCTAAGTGTGGGTGCACTAACGAATTGTGCAAAAGAATGAATATGTTCTTGGATTTATCCTCAAAACGCATGGTTATGAATCCCAGCACTGTGCTTGCCATTTTCACATTTATGACAACTTGCTGACTGTGTTGAAGATCATTTATGATAGTTATCCCCAAGTCATGTAGTTGTTTATTTCAATGCGTGATCAAGTCAACAAAAAGTCATTTACCTACATGAATTAGAATTTATATGCTACGTTTCAACGCACAAGCGTCACCATCAGGCTGAAAGAAAAAGAGAAAATCGTCAATACACTTAAGACTACCACCGCTACTATTTATGATCTAGATCTAAAGGTTTTTGTACTTATATCGGATTAGATAATGCTATAATCTCAACTAAACACTAGAATCACTAGACACGCACACACAAATCAATGCATCCAACTGACACAGAATAAGTTAAGGTAAGCACCCACGTCAGCACACGAAGGAGGATGGGAATGAAGTGATTAANNAGACCTATTGGGAGAGCCTATTTCAGTTACGGCGATATTGCCCGTTGCTGCGCTGTAGAGATTACGACCAAATAACTTTAATGCTGCGAAGTCTAAGGCATCACTATTGACTTTAGGCTTGTGTTTATGGATGAGCAGAACTGCAGCTATTTGAATATGCTCTCGATGGGCTACATGATACAAAGTTTTGGTGTTTGAATAAAGATCATCGCTGCTAGGGCTACAGTTATGGGTATTTCTAACTTCAGCAAATATGGAACCCTGGTATTTGTAGCCATCCAGTCTACACTTTAAAGTTCTCCTCGTCAGTGCGATGTAGTGGTAACCGAGCCCTAGTAGCGATGGTCTTTATCCAAACACCAATTTTGTATCATGTAGCCCACCGAGAGCACATTCAAATAGCTGAAGTACTGCTCATCCATAAACACAAGCCTAAAGTCAATAGTGATGCCTTAGACTTCGCAGCATTAAAGTTATTTGGTCGTAATCTCTACAGCGCAGCAACGGGCAATATCGCCGTAACTGAAATAGGCTCTCCCAATAGG
>LQNS02000202.1:21978-33192 GCA_001587735.2 Parhyale hawaiensis
ATCAGCCTCCTCCTACTGTGCTCGGGATCTGCGCTACGCAGTGTCCTGTGTATCCTAATAGAACGTTTCTCGGTCACTGTACAGCTACATAAATAGCTCTTTATCGCAAGAGGTCTTTATTCATACTAAAAAGTGTCTATGGGGCGGCAACATAAGTTTGTAGCTAGATGGAAAGGGTGGGCGATGATCATTGAATTTTATGAGACTTAAATGCTAAAAATTTGCTCTAATTAAATACTTAATTTACAATTGACCAGTGCTCGTGTATGCGTGCATCTGTCCAATAGATGCATTCCTTTCTTTTTCAAAAACAGCTTAGAGGCTTTGTTTGAGGTCGCTTTGGAGGCTGGAAGAGATTTTATCGAAGTTTAATCAATTGCTGTCAAGCCTATTTTGGAGGATGGGCCATCAAGTACTGTGTGATGTATGATACAAGTGAAGGGAAAGCCAAGTTGACTACACTACCTATTGGTATATCCATATGCACTGGATCGTGTCTCCAGAGGAGTGTATTGGTGTAGTCGACAACAGATCATCAACAGCTGCCACTATCGACTGAAGGCTCTTGTGCAATGACCAGCGCCCACCTTCCTTTCGACCTTTCCTATTTCTGGCTATGGTCACTACTCCGCAACAGCTTTGCAAACTTTGGATGCTGTTTCAGCGAGCGACTCAAGAGCTCGCCTGCCTTGGTTGTATGCGATCGTGCAACTTTCACTGTCATGGGATCAGCACTCTAGTCTGCCGCTACTATGGGTGCTGGCCGCAGTAAGGGGCTCTACATCTTGGCTGATCTCTTAAGGAACAAACACCTAGCAGCATTGCACGAACTATGCTACAGAGAACCATGAAGCAGTACCCATATCATTATTAAACTGAATTTATAGCTTTGTTTACACTATCTTGAAAAAGCACGATGAAAGGGGTTTAAAACCTTGCAGCAGCTGACCGACGTAAATGAGATTAAATAATTGGATCAGAGAAGATATTTATAACGCCCTGCTGCCGCAGCATCCGTGCCTGCAGCTGTACAGTCACGATACTCGTAGCGTTACGAGGTGCTGGAGAATTTGGTCCCCGACTGCCAGCGTGACGTCCTGCTCTCCTCCTGTATTGGCTGTTGCCATCAGGGGGCTTAGGATGGGCCATAAGGTTAGGTTAGTTAGGATACGCATGTGAAGATTTTCAAGTTATAAATCCCGCAGATTCACGTCCGAAAGTTAACTAAAGGCACTTGTGGAACAAACTGAACTGACAGTAAACATTTTTACACAATTTCTTGGCAGTGTCAAGATTGTGTTTACTAGAGTTGAACATAACGTTTGGACGAAAAGAAGACTTTATATACTCGTTATTTTGACTAGCTTGTGTCATCGCCATAATAATTTTTCCAGCCACATACTGCGTGTTCCTTTTTATTCCTTTTGTTAGCTCGCCTTTGCTATGGAGAGGGAGGCTTGAACTATTCAGTAGAATACTTATAAAATCGGCTGTCTACTTTGCAGGGTGATGCCAACACAAGCATTGCTGGTACCAAAACTACTTCGGCCGCCCCTGCCGCTCCTATAAAGGTAACACTGACCGGCTCTGGAATTTGTCATATCCTTGTACTCTCATTGGCAGAGTTAGGTGCAATATCGGAACTTCTCTCCTGTGTTTACAGGGTGTGTAAATGTGTGCAGTGAGGTTCTACAGAGGCTAATTGTGAAGAGGGAGCGAGAGGGGAAGGATTCGGAATTTGTGTTGCTCTGAATTGCTCATCTCTGGCACAGTGTGTTGATTTTGCTAACTGTTGCTTTGTATTGCTCGCGTTTGTGTTGATTTTAGTAGTTCGTTGATTTGCAAGGTGGTTGTGAAGAAGTCTGATTTTAATACCGTTGATTTCAACATTGTATATCATTGATTTCAGTAGTCATTTGAGTCGTAGAATGTTGACTTCCTTACCGTTGAGTTCAATAGTTTATATCCTCCTTTTTCATGTCATATAGGCATATGCTTGTATTGCAACTGTGCATCGACTTGAAGAGTCTGCTGATGTCAGCAGTCCATTGGCTGTAAATCCCGCTGATGTGAAAGGTTAAGCGCTGCCCCAAACGGCGATCACGAGTGCTTAGGTTCCCTTTTTTATAAACAAACTCCCCGTTACTTCTTTTTCCCTCTCCCGAGGCTCAGCGTCGTGTGTATTGAGGCACAGAGTGACGCAATGCAATTCAATTGTGTGTCAGTTCTCTGACAAATAAATTCTAATGTTTCTACCATTAATGAGATTTTGATTTGGGCATTGATGTCTCAATGACTTTCCACAGAGAATGTTTTATCTGGCCGCAGTCCCTGCTGAAAAGATTAGTTGGTAGAATTAGGTAGGTACTCTACACATCTTCTTAGGTTCTGCGATGGGGTCGTCGACTGGTGGTAAGCGGCCACTTCCTAGTTGCTCCCGTGTGGGGATCCATGGGAGGGACCTCCGCATGGGTGTATCTCCTTCTGTCTTCTCTTTGTTTCCTTCTTCATCTCTCAGAGATGCTGTGCGCCTTTTTCTGTCAGTAGTTGCGTAGTGGCCTCTTCTATAGTAATGGAACTCATGTAAGTTCTCTGACTTCTCAACGTTGTGGTGCCGAGATTAATATCTTAGGTCGCTATTGATAGTTTCTGTTTCAGAAATAGCAGGAGAGTATTAATGTAATAATATTAGATATTGATGTTCTAAAATTTTTTCTGTTCATGAAGATATCAGAACGGCTCAGGGACAACAGCCGTAGCCGGAGCAGCACACCAGTAACTTCCCGCCACAACAGGTGAGAGCGCACTGAAGGCTTCTGGTAAACATGGAGTTTAAAGTGCTTCTTGCTAACCAATCTGTACTACATGTAATAAGAGAGCTGTTTGTCCGATGCCTTATTTTTCTCCTGTCTAGTACTGAAGAAAAAAATTCCAAGGTACCCAACTTTTTTTTGCCAAAAATTCCAAGGTACTCAACTTTTTTTTTGCCAAAAACGGCAAACTTTTCAATGGGATGGTAAGATGTTTTCAAATATAAGTTTTCACGACTTATTCAACAAAATGTGGTCTATCTCTATAATACGAAATCCCGATGTGACGTCACCAGCAGTAACTTCTTCGCTAACCAATAGCAGTGCTTAAATTGCTCACGCTATCGGAGAGTATGGAGTGTATGTCCAATCAGGCCGCTCATCTTGTATCAAAGCCAATTAATGATTGCAGCAGAAATGAAACTCTCCACTGGTTGGTTCATCGTGTACTTTTATCTGTGGAAGTGCTGCAGAGTATGTGGCCCCACCTCAGTCTATTCAAAAGGAGTGTAAGCCGCCACATAAACTGATTCAAATATTTGAGTAATGTCGCCTCTTAGAGGTGCTCAGCGATGCGAAAGGGACTGCCGCTCCAGAAAAGTAATTGAGGCTCTCATCAGAGGCGTGTTGTAATCAATATCAAGGCTACGGGTGTCCCGCCTAGCACACATCGTGTCGTGGTCACAACTTGAGAACCGGTAAGACTATCACGACACGGTGATGCAGATAACCGCATGCACTCCTCCGTTTCAAATGAGGGCTAATGAAAATTATTCTGGCCGGACGGACAGTGAGTCAGCTCCGTAGCACGGAGAGAGAAAGTATGCGTACTTTTTACATGGAACCTCCGTTGACGAATTTTTAGTTAATTTCTGTTTTGCCCCAGCGGGGTCTCTGCAAACACGGCCCTCCTTAGGCGGCAAAGGACGGACCGAAGAGTTAGATTAGTTAGGTTCTCCCGTCCTATGTTCTGGGGAGCTGCCACTTCAAGGGATTCTGTAGGCTACTTGTGTTTTAGGTGGGCCTTCGGGAGTCTTTGTTTTGTGCTCACTGTACTTTTTTCCGCTTTTATACTCCTACTGTATTAATTTCATGTTCTTCCTTTTTTTTAACCTTGCTGTTCCTGTGTGCCTTGATTCTGCGTAGTGCATTCATAGCTTCCAAATGTTTAGCGACTTACTGTGTGTCTCTTCTTCCTTCCTCATGTTGCATCATCTCTTTAGTGAAAATGCAGGCTTAAACTACTTGCTACAACTAACTCTGCAGACAGTGTCTCTCACCCTTGCAACTCACATAGTTAACTTTCAACGATGGCGACCCCCTAGGGGGCAGAGGATGGGCATATAAAAGGATATCAGGCGCTAAGATTCCCAGGCCTAAGAGTAACTTCCTCGGTCTTCCCTGTGGGAAGATCACCATAGATGGCATAGGATGGGTCATAGGGTTAGGTTAGTTAAGGTTCGCGCATCCTATGTTATGAGGAGCAGCGCCCCCAGGGAGACACAGAAGGTTACCTTAGCCGTTAGCTAGTCCTTCGGGACGTCTGTCTTTCCTGCCCACTTTGCTTCCTTCCCATCATTTCCTCCGGCTGATCTTTCTTCCATCTGTTCTTCCTCTTCTTCCCCAACTCGCTGTTCCCATGCGCGTTGATCCTGTGTAGGAACGCCCTCGTGCACGGGTTCCACATGTCTATCGCCATACTATATGTCCCTTCTTTCTTCCTCTGTGATATCGCCATTGTTATGGAAACGGAGACTTAAACTTCTGAATATAATAATAATAATAATAATTCAACGATGGCGACGTGCTCTCCTGTCTACCTTGATACTTGATACGGTTTTCCTGCTGGGTCTATCGTAGCACTGCCGCTCTGTATCCCTTACTACCTTTAACTTGGGCTGAAAGTTTGTGAAAATAAATATATATAGCGTGAAGGATATGAGCGTCATTATCAGTTCTCTATTACTGCTTCTTCTATTACCATATTAAATATAGGCAAAAATATTCCCCATCTTATTATCTGTGGCAAGACTATCGTGTCGGTGTTTTGTATGTACAGCTTATAAACAAATACGCATTCTTCTCCCATTGTCCTTTGAAGCAAACTCAAATCTAATAAATATATGGGGACAACGAAGTAAACTCTGATGAGACCCGCACAAATTGTGAGTGTGTCACTTGAAATTAACTTTCGCCCTTATGACAGGTCCGGCAGAGGCCGCAGCGGCTGCTCGGCGACTTGCAAGTCCGGCCAGCAGTGCCGCAACACTTCGCTGGTGGACTCTGACTTCTGCTACACCCACGCCACCTAGTGCCTGCCTCGTCAATTTCCTATGCACCTCGCTGCCAACCAGAGGCGGAGCTGGGTGGGATGAAGAGAGGGAGAGAGGAGAACGAGGAGATACTTTAATTTTTCCACTTCCAGTCTTTAGCGCTAAATTTACAAAGGAATATAATACGGATGATATGATACTCGTAAGAATATGAGTGTAGTATGGTCTAGAATAAATTTTGCATAACCTATGCAGTTGTTCTATCTATGTAGTCTTGAAGGCGCTGATTCAGCACACGATCAGAGTCACATTAACCAAGTCCGAGTCCACCATTCTGGTCCTGCGTGGTTTCCATTTCAACTCAATTGGATGCCAAACACCTCTGACTGGTTCTCTCCAAGTCCAAGTGTTAACAGTACAGCTGGGCTCGTTTTTAACTTCGCTCAACTCTGTGAAGAAGCAAATTTCGGATTCAGCTTTATGACTCGCAAATATCCAACTCCGAAACTCCGTGTCCTATCGGTTATTGGAGTTTCATATATCACTCTTGCCCCATCTCATGAATTAATCCTCCTTATTTTTTTGAAGCACTATATGTTTGAAGTATTGTGCGGAGACCACGCTATGAGTGACAGGATTAATCGCCAGACCAAGTCCTATAGTGCTAAATTATCTTCCCTTCTTCCTTTATCTCATTGCCATGCTTATGCTCACAACCTATAGTACTGTGGGATAAAACTACCAAGGAATGAATTACCCACATTAGGGGTAAAAAGTGGATGCCCTCGCATGCAGTAAAAACAGGCTGGTTCATTTTTTGTCCCTAATGTGGGTGATTCATTTTTTACTCCTAATGTGACCATTACTTTTTTTATCCCTAATGGGGACGATTCATTTTTTTTCCCTAATGTGGGTGATTCATTTTTTACCCCTAATGTGGGTGATTCATTTTTTTACCCCTAATGTGGGTGATTAATTGTTTATCCCTAATGTGGGTGATTTATTTTTTAACCCTAATGTGGGTGATTTGTTTTTTAACCCTTAATGTGGGTGATTAATTTTTTAGCCCGCTTTGCTATAAGTGTTAGGTAAAGCATCGCTCATTCTGCTGAAACGAAGCACTAGATGTGTTGCCTGCAAACACAAGGCGACATTGCGGGGTTTGTGGACATGTGGAGCTGCTCGGTGTCTGCCGTGCCCACCTCAGGGCAGGGTTTGCTCGGCGGGACAGACAAGGACAACCCAACAATACAAAATCCTCTCAACATGCCTCAGGGGTGCCCATTGGTTACTTTAGCCTTGGCCTTCAGCCAAGCCCTTAGCCTTTTCGGGACGTCTGTCTGTAGTGCCCACTTCGGTGCCTTCCAGTTCCACACCGCTGCTGTTGTATGGTTCAATCTTCCTTTTCTTTTCCGATTTGCTGAATGACGGCATCCCTTTTGGGCCCTGCAGCAGCACGAACCAGTGTACGTAGCTTTCATATTTTGGGCCTGCGGTCATCCGACTTTACATGGTATACCCGTTGATACTGTGTTGGAACACTCTCGTGCATGTGTTCCCCAGTGTTACCTCTTTTTTTGATCGCTACTATAACGTTAACGGAGGCTTAAGCGATTTAATCTTACAACAGCTTTTTGTGCTTTGTGCAAGGATCTTTTGATCTGCTGATGCTTGCATTTCTGTTCGTGTTGACCCTTGGGTGCCAGCGTGATGAGTAAGACGTAACTGCTGTTGAGATCAGGAGCATTTATGCCACCGTCTCCTCCTGGGTTGGCTGATAGAACGACTTGAGTGGATTGTCCGTTACCGAAGAGTTCTAACTGGCCCAGGACTAGCCTTGAGGTTGCAAATATCACTTTGATTTGAGTTTGAGGCATTAACTGCCACCTGATTACACTGGAGATGGTTGAAATCTCAATCGTTGTTCTACGGTGTCTTCTGCGGATGGGTTAAGCTGAGTCCCTTTCTTGCAAGCCTCGAATCTCAATTTGGTTGCGGCGTTGAGATTTCGGCCATCTCAAGCTTGATCTGTTAGCGACTAATGCCTAATATTCCATCTAACGTGGAACATTGAACGCCAAGATAGAAGCTTCAAGCAACTGAAAACCAATTTTATTATTGCAAACTGGACGAATGAGAGACTTTTCAAAATCGCCTAAAAAATTTTTTTTTGGTGTCAGCGTAGTTATGTTTGTAACAAATATTTGTGCCGTCCTTATTCATCCGACCTCTGATCACGGCCAGCACCTTTTTTTTTTTTTCAATGGAATTTCTAATGGTGCATGCCTAATTTTACAGTTTGCCAACAGGAATCATCTTCAATTTCCACTCCACTGAAACATTCCATGCCTTATTTCTGACTCTTAAAAAAAAAAAAATCAAGAGCGTAGTACTTTGTGTGCTGTTTTTAGTATAGGAAATATCTTTCATGCATCGTATTTTGACAATTTTGCTTTTCAGGCATCGTTCAGCATAAGTTTTTACAATGCTTTTTATATTTATCGTTGTGGAAAGTAATTTTTTTACTGCTATAATTAATCAGCAAAATGTTTCTACACTACTGTTAAGTTGGTATTCATGCATAATGCTCCCCGTCCTGTTTTATAATAATATTCAGAATATTTTGCACTAAATCTTGTACATATATTCATGCAAAATTCTTTCTGCTCTGCTTTTTAATGATCGATCAGCGAAATATTTTACATCGCTTTTTTACATTTTCTGCTTAGCGGAAAGTTTTCTGTACAGCTTCTAAGTTTAAAATTAGTAAACTAAGTCATGTGTTATTCCTAACTTTGTTACTAGCATTAATTGTTGGGTGTGGCATGCGTCCCGCGTGGTGTGATATTAGCTGTTAGTCTTGCTAGGGAGTGTAGGCAGTGATTAGATTACCCTAATTAGCACCAGTTATTTGTTGAGGAAACGAGCTTAGGCGGAGAGATTATCGTAATTGGTAATCTCTCATGATCCCTGGAGGGATTCCAGTAATTGGTAATCCCTCATGATCTCTGGAGGGATTCCAGTAATTGGTAATCCCTCATGATCCCTGGAGGGATTCCAGTAATTGGTAATCCCTCATGATCCCTGGAGGGATTCCAGTAATTGGTAATCCCTCATGACCCCTGGAGGGATTCCAGTAATTGGTAATCCCTCATGATCTCTGGAGGGATTCCAGTAATTGGTAATCCCTCATGATCCCTGGAGGGATTCCAGTAATTGGTAATCCCTCATGATCCCTGGAGGGATTCCAGTAATTGGTAATCCCTCATGACCCCTACAATATTTACTTTTTTAGCATCAGTTACTTGTGTAAAAAAGGCGAGTGTAGGCATAGAGATGATCTTAATTGTCATCGGTTAGGTATTGGTTTTAGATGTCGCGTTAGATCTGAGTTAAAGAATGTGATTCTTGTCTCTGATGCAGTTAATTTCAGATTGAAGGACATAAAGATGTTAATATTTCCATTTGATTTAATCAATCTCGTACGTAGGATCTAACAATTTTAGTATTTTCATGCCATGAAGTCAATTTTGAAATGAAGAACAGGAACATTGTAATTGCTCCCATCTATGTAATGAATGCCAATGTGCCTTTTCTATGTGCAAGTTGTAATGTTCTAACTGATGAGTCACAAGGTTTGAAGTATTTTACGTCATATCGCTTTCGTGCTCTGCTTAGAATTAGTTCTGAAATGATAATTACTTTCCCCTGCAGATCTTATTTCTTTCTCTGTACGTAGTCACAAAACAGTAAATTAGGCCAAATGTGAGGTTCTCATTCTTGATATAATCAATCAAATAAGATGCTGCAGGCGACTGTTTATAACCTTAGTATGGTTTCCACCTATAGCATTGATTTTTTAAATGATATGCAGTCTGTTCGTTCTTGCAAAACTGTAGCTATTTCAGTTATAGATTGATACAGGGCAGAGGTCCCAACCGATGATGACTGATGAATTTTTCGCACTGTTGATGCTGATGTTTTTTTTTCGAGTACCGGTAACTATCAGGGGTCGCCTCGATAGATGCGCAACCTATGGTATAACTTCTTGCTACTGAACTTTTACCCTAACAATAATGTACATTTTTTTCTCTGCAATTACAAAATATACAGCCAATTTTATCTTTAATCCTTGTTAAGCTCTTCTTGCCTTATCGACCCGGAGTGCTGTTGTTTCATGCGTCTGTCGGCTCTGGTGCGAAACCCTAAGTAAATTTTAAGCATCTTTGTGACGGTTTTTGGAGATTTCTTTTGGGAACGCTGGACTTAAATATACAAATTGCTCGGTGTGTGTTAACCAACCAGTGAACTGCCACTGAGTCACAACTGGACTTGCTTGTATTCTACTGCTTATGCTTGGCCAGAACATATAAGTTTTCAGGTACGCGTCATCAACAGACTCGTAAGAGCAGCGTAAAGTAGCGCTCAGTGCGCATTTGGAGGAGAAGGGGTTCTGATGAAATGAAAAAAAAAACAGCACGTGATTACCTGCTCGGACGTGGGCTGTACCTTACCTTTGATGATACTTCGGAAGAGGTCCGGGTGACGTTATGCACGCCACCAACCAACCGGTCTTCGGCTAGTTTACCAGGGTAATGCACTGTAACAACTGCAGGTTTGCACCTCCACACATCCGATTACGTTGCTGCGAACAAGGCTTCGGCTTGCACGCCGCTGCATCAGTTGAACAATATTTAATCTATGAGTCCTTTCTTCCACTTTGTACGCTATGGCAAGCTGCAGTGGGCAAGCCTGGAGTATCCCTCCTATTTCTCAGTTTAATGTAGCAATGACTTATAGTTTTAACGTAACGTTCCTACGCCTTAATTTGTAGTAAGGCAATGTTGCAAACTGAGTTGGCGACTTACTCGTAAGTCTGCACCCGCCTTAATTGTTCCTCCAGGGGGTATCCTGACAGACCCCTCTACCCTGTCTGGATATCTACGGGCTTCACACGCCCGGGGGTCGCCCTAGTGCCTCACGGTGGGGTTCGATGCAACTTGGTCGCGCTGTTTCCTGAGAGGTTACGTTTTGGTGTCCCTGGCGGGGATCGCGCGCGCCGGTTTCGGCGGTGCTATAAACCGAGAGCCAACTCAGCTAGGAGATTACGTTGCCGTGAGCTTGCTAAAGGTGCCGCTTTCTCTGCCAATATATATTTGGGCTTTACGAACACAAGGGTCCCGAGTGCCTTCCCCACAGGGCATGTTGCTAATGGCCGCAGTTCCTGCAGAGAGGTCAGTTAGCTAGGTTCTCTATATTTCCCCTTCTGTTCCGCAAGGTGGGCCGTCGATCGAGATGGCCAGGAAGCAAAGAATGCAACGGGAGGACTCAATAGGACTGAAATAAAACATAGCCGTACTGCACGTAGCAAATTTATATCACATCGACGAGTCGAAGTGTTTTGGTGTGGGGCCTCAGGCCTTCGTATGTTGCTTTCTTGAACATATCACCGTATTTTTTATTTCATTCAATCTCCCTCTCATGACTGGCCAGTTATTTGAGCTGCAAAATACCGAAAAATTTTGTCGCCAAGTACAGAAACTTCGAGCAATAGGCTAACTGTTACTGTGGTTTCTCTCGCGTAGAGAAACTGCTTTAATAGTGCTTATGTTTGTTAGTAAGGAATATATATTCTGTTAAGAGCACTGTGAACTGAATATGAAGTGTAAATAAGGCTTCAATCAAGAAATAGAAGTTAAATCAGGTCACCGTAAGGGAACAAATTCGACGCTAGTGCTGCGACAGTTCCACAAGCAAGCAATGCATTTTTCTATAGATCGCTAATTGCTAAAGTAGTAGCTATATATTATCCTTGTTTAGAGCCTACTGGAAGTTCAACTTCCACTAGCCTCTTGCCCCCGCGGGCGGGTGGCTCTCACCCACTTTAGCCTGTCTGGGGTCAACCAACTTGTGTCTAGGTGTCAGAGACCTTAAAAGGTCAAAATTTGAGTAAAGCGTAAAAGGGAAAGTTACGCAATATTACGCAAGCTTACGCAATATTACGCAAACTTACGCAATCAAACTTACGCAACTTACGCAAACTTACGCAGGTTCTGTATCGTTGGCCGGGCCGCTTATATAAGGCGAGGAGGCCACTCTCCCTTCAGTTTTTCGCCGCGTGCCGAGCAGAG
>LQNS02000210.1:77260-107321 GCA_001587735.2 Parhyale hawaiensis
CCAACTGCTTCCGATAATCCTTTGCTGAACATCACGTTCCTCAAGTAGCGCGACCGACCTGTAGGTTAGTTAGGCTAACCGTGTCCCTGTGTGTTTTACTTTTGCTGTACGAACCCTTCCGCTGCCGTAGGGGGAACGACGGCCCTTTTGATCTTTTCGTTATCGACTCTTCTTCATCGTCGAATGCTTTTATGTTCTTCTTTAAAGGCCGATTTAAGTCAATAGAAACATAAACACAGAGAAACAGCGAACGTTAATCGACTTCTCTTTCAGCAGTCAGTAACAGTGATTATATAATGATTTAGCTTGGAAGTTGTGAGCAATAACTTGCAACAGCAAATTCTTTCCTTGGTTTGTAGTTCTACATTGGAATTGTTAACGCAACTGTAATAGTATATTTAGTCCCATCAGGAAACTTTAATCTAACTTTCTCAGCGCAACAATTCATTTTGACTCCCCTCCCCTATAGGAAGGAAATAAAACATTCAATTGTACGAAAAATAAAACACGGCAAATTCTTGCAGTTCCGGTTGGCGCTTTTGGTCGGCTGATCGTCCTGCGGCCACTGCCCAGCCTTAGACGGGAGCGTTGGATCCGCCTTCCTGGCTTAACCTCTTCTTTCGGCCCTTCAGCATTGTTTGCCTAAACTTGGGTCGGCCGATGTAGCCGTGGATGTAACCAGCTTATACCTGGAGACTGCTACATCGCTTGGGATCGGGAAGGACTACAGGATTTTTTTGGTCCTATGCATGTTTATTGCTATTGAAAGCTACGACAGAAATTATTCATATTTGTTTATTAACTATTGAAAGAGACTTCACGTTGTGAACTTTAGCTTCTTTCGTTAATCCTTTAGGTAACGTTTAATCTGCCTCTATAAGCTTTATGAGAGTCATGCCTCAGCCATGCACCACGCATCATAGAACAAATGAAAATTTGTTCTAATCCGTCTTGTTCAGGTTCTTTGCATATCCTGCATAGCTAGGTTTGCTGAAAATAAAATTTCACAACACTCACAGTATGCTGCAGAGAGTACTGCTGCTTATACGCGCTTTGAGTTTTGTAGCCACTCTGCTTCGTCCGGAATAGAGATTCTAATTGGGGCTCTTATGATAACATCTGCGTTTATTCTCATCCTCATAGAAGGAAAGAGACAAACCCACCTGCAGAACACACAAAGTTGATCCATTTTTAGTTACATGTTGAACGCCGAAGATGCAGACACAAATGAATCAAAACAATAATATAAGCATCGTAATGTCTTCATATGTTTATTTATTCTAGGACTTACTGTAGATGAGAAGCAGTTTGTAAGCCGTCGTCTTCAGTACATCTGTGCAGTATGTCTGTACAACGTGCAGGAATTGGAGTCAATGCAACGGACTGTAGTTGACAATAATTGACGAAACATTTCCTAAATTGAAGATGTCATTTGTACTTTTGGAACACCCGGTATCATGGTTACACCTCCCAATGATATAACCTCTCCAAATTTTGCTGCTATGCCATAGATCCGAAATCAGTACTATATAATAATTCACGTCGTGTTTTTATTTATTTATTTATTTATTTATTTATTTATTTATTTATTTATTTACTTATTTATATATTTATATCTTTCCGGTCACGCTCTTTGGGAATAAGATAGGAGAAAATTCAGATTTCAAAATGTAAAAAAAAAGTGGGGTACCTTGCAATCTTTTTCTTCGGTGAAACAAAAGTTGGGTACCTTGTAATCTTTTTCTTCAGTATTACATAGGGGGGAAATAGAACTAATAAGATAGGAGAAAATTCAGATTTCAAAAGGCGAAAAAAAGTTGGGTACCTTGGAATCTTTTTCTTCAGTATTAGATAAGGGAAAAATGAGGAAGCCCAATAGACGGCGGGGGTTTTGGTGAAGTGTTAATTTTTTGCCGTCATTTATAATGACAGCACGGGCCACTAGTATTGTCATATTTTATTATGTTCAAGGAATTTGTTGCCAATATTGAATACTGAATTACAATCGTAACTTCGAAAACAGTCCAAGATAATTCTATATTTATTGGAAAAGTAAAATATAAAAGATCAATTTTATCTAAGTAAGAAAGATGACATATGCGCAATCTCTCATGCCCCGCCTAAGCCGCCTTCGTGGGCTGGTCAAACTATAGACGGACTGCGTTACATTAGACGGAGGTCTTTAAGATGAAGCGACATGTATTAGTTTAAACCGGTTATGTTACGTTAGGAACCCTGCCTTATGTAAAACAAAAGTAAGGAAAACATTAGTTTACCGCGGCATTTCCATGGGTCCCGCTTGTTATTATATTAGATAGCTTGGCACTAGACGGACCAACAGGCCCATTCCTAGAGAGCTGCCGGGAATGGGGAATGCCATTATGTTAGAATCATTTAGATATCTGAGGAAGAAAAGAAGAGAATAATCTCAGCTAAGGAGTTGATCGTGCGAGCACGAGTAACTGCTACATGTCGGCGGAGCACGGACACGTTAAGTAAGTTGGGCATGAAAAGATTACGGTGGCCTCTGGAGCATTGGCCGTTAAGATCTTGTGACTCCTGGCGGAGTTTGTAGCTGTGAACGTTGCTATTACTCCCAATGTTTGGCAAGATGAAGTTTAAATGAAATGAATTCACTGTCTCTGCACCGATAACTTCGGAAGGGAGTCTATTCCAAGTGTTCTCTACAAAAAAGGGGAAAAGTGCAGGCTGGGAGTACATAGTTCTTCAATCTTTGTGTTCGAGTTTTGGTTGTTTTATTGCAAGCGATCATCAACAACTCTGTCAAAAACTTCCGATGTACGTACATCATTGAAGCCATTCAAGTACTTTAATGTTTCTATTAGTTGCCCCCGAGTCCTCTTTGCTCGAAATAAATGAGTCCCACCTCTTGTAGGCGACACTGGACTAGCTTGTTTTGCAGCTGATATTTCAATTCTGTTTCTCGGCGATGGATTCTTTCCATTTTATCAAAATCGTTACATTTACACAGCGACCACAAGAGAACAAAAAATTCTAAATGCGGATGCTGTAGTGCTTTGTATAAAAAGAATGATTATGTCCTTAGATTTGCACAGAAAATTTCTGGATTTGAATCCCAGTACTTTGCTTGCCATTTTCGCACTCTTATCAACTTGCTGACTGAGTTGTAGTTTGTTAAAGATAATTATTCCAAGGTCACGTTGTTGGATGGCAGCTGCCAATTCTATCTCGCTCATTTAAAATCTGGCTGTGGAATTCGGCCCTGGCCATACTTACAGTACTGAATATATCTCAACACAAAAGCTCATCTGCCACATTATGATCCAATACATGAGGCGGCCAAGGTGTTGTTGGAGCTCGAGCCTGTTCCTACTACGAAGACATAGTTCAGTGTCATCTGCAGATTTACTGATTTTGCTGAGGATGTTTAGATCCAGATCATATGTGTAAATTATCATATTATAATTCTGCTTATGAACAGCAGTGGGCCAGGGACGCTCTCTTATATTTTTGTACCGCACATCACGTATAAAGCTTAGGGTTTTCAATCCTGGCACTAAACTAAAATCTCGTTATACGGAGATTTTTCTCCGAAATCCCGGGACTTCACGAGATTGCGCAATGTTAAAAATTTAAATTCATTAATTGGCGATTGATAGTCTGTTCAATGTAAACCGCTAACACGTAAGGAAGAGCTCTTACGACTTGTTAACGCACACGAGCGTGCAACGAACCATAAAGTGTTTAATTTGTGCCTGATGTTGACTCAGCACAATAAAGATAATCGAAAGGTAAGATTTAAGGTGGCATTAAGATTATGATCACAGTGCAACTAGGGCACCATGAACAAAGGAACGGCACAGAACATTAACTCATATTGATTAGAACATAAAGTCAATTGAATCATCGGCCAACTGATCATAAAATGAATCAACTGACTGCAAACTGATCATAAAAAGAACTGAACTGGTGATTAAAAAGAACTAACTTGTAAAAGAAAAGATATTTGTGACTTGACAACCTTGGAATTGAGGTAAAATTGTGCCGCATGCTCCCTCGTGAACATTTTACTTTTTTGTCGATAATGTAGAGACTGCCGTCCCCGATATCAGCTTCTGTGAATCAAAGAATCAAGGGTCGAGCATCCAATGATAAAATAGTGCCTGCTGGAGAGATAAAATTTTATGCATGTATGATAAAATTATTGACACCAAACAGTCAGAGTGAACAACTTTCGAAAACAGTGAGATAACTGGATACCCCTTGTACCAGAGAACCCAGGGTAAATTTCTGATTTTGCATTCAAGATAAAAAATTTTGCCTGGTATCTCAATAAGAGTTCCAGTAAGCACGTACGTAAAAATCCATCAGCCGCTCATTGCCTTTTGACAGTCAGGCTGCTAAATAAGTTTTTATTGTTATTCTTTATGCACGCAGCAAATATGTATACACACGCTAGTGATGGAGTGAATATCCGCATCCACGGAGATCCGCACCTTTTTGAACATCCGCATCTGCATCAGCATTCGCGGATATTGAGATGGCAACATCCGCAGATGTCAGAACTGTAAAATCGGATGAAATGTCCAAAAACTTACTTCTGACCCAACCCTAACACAGGCATATACATCCTACGACACACAAGCGACTCGTGCTATCCCAAAGCAGCCAAACATTGTGTTCACTGGACAAGCCATCAGTAAGTTGAATGTTGCGTACAATGACATATTTCGGCGGTTGGTGGGTGTTCCCAGATACACAGGAGCTAGTGATACCTTTGCGTCGTATGACGTAGAGTTTCTCAATATTCCTGCTCGTAAATGTACATATAGTCTGCAGATGAGAGTCGAAAACTCTGATAACTCCAAATACAGTATAGCTCTGGATCCCCAGCCTCTGGATCCTTAGCCTCTGGATCCCCGCGTTTATTGCTGATTGATATCGATCGTAGTAGTTGAATCCTCACGTTGTGGAGACGCCTTTTTATATTGAATTTACATCGCAGCCAAATTTCGAACTTGGAGGTTCAATAATCAGTTGGTATCCACAATACGGTGAGCCCTGGGCATTTCCAGTGAATTCTTTTGACTGAACTATACTTTTCTTAGCGCAGTGCAACTTAACGCTTGATCAACTCCAAGCTGATATTCACCCCTTATCTTGCAGGGGGGGATATTTTGCTATCGCAAAACTTATGGTTTAACAGCTGGCGTTTCACTAATGGAAGATCAGGCCTGCAGGGATGAGACCTGTAATACAGCAAAACCTATACTGGGAACCGGAACAATAAAAAGCTCAATCACAATATTTTTGCCGTCATTTTTTACGGCTGGGCCCTCTAGTGTTTCGATATTCGTTACTGACATGGTGCATCCTAACTTTCATCGCTTGGACAGAAATGTTACAGAAGCGCACAGCTTCTTGAAACACAACACCCAACTCCACAATAAGTACTGGAACTTGCTTAGGCTGATATTTTCACTACTTTTTTGGTGGGCATACAACAGAAGGAGTAAAACAAAATCATCGGAGACTTTGCAGTGCATACGATCGAGAAACAAAACACTCTTCACAGTTCCTAACCATCTTCTCAATGAGTTTTCTCATATAATCGTGAGAATTTTTCTTGCGTCCACGTAAACACATCCTTGAGTATACGGTGCTCCATTTCGAAAAATGCCAGCGGCTAAGCATTCAGTTTGGAGCATGCACATAGCTAAGGAATCAATCTAAAGAAAATATCTCGACATTTACATTTATTTTTGTACTCAATATCTCATAGGCTCTTGAAGTAAAATGTTGTAGGGTGTATAAAGCAACAAAATATGGCCTATACTGCAGTCACACCAAGATCAAAAGATATCAGCTGGCCCTCGTCGTCTTATTTTCTCGTTCCATTTTCGCCTGTAACGAGGTCTGTGATTGATCGATATCAGACTAAAGACGATTTTGAGCATTTACACGCGAAACAACTGAATTAAGCGACAAATGCCTTTGAAACTGTTACGTGCATAAGAGATTTGTTGAACTTAAGATGCCCTCAGGAAAGGCCATTTGAGTAATAAAAGGACAAAATATCTATTTAGCGTTACGATCGTTTCGTGCATCCCGGCTCAGAATAGTACTCAAAAATTATTTTCTGAGGTATAGTAAAAAAAAATACCTCGTCGTCATTTTTGATGGGCAAGACCAAAATGATAACTATAGGTCAGCGGACCTGGCCATCAAATCGACCATAAAAAATTTACATAGGTCCCTCGTCAGTGTTCATCCTTCTGCTCTTGATTCTTTCATGAGGTTTTACTGCATCCATTAGGTATAACTACAGCTTGATCCTCCTTTAAACTCATGAAGACAATGGTTAACAAATGGTTAAATTTTTTTTTACTAATCTTGGCTATTATAAGAAAGAGATAAATTTTGCTTACTAAAATTTGAGAGAATCACTACAAGGAAGTTTGCTTCTTATATGCAGTACAAACAAAGGGCATGTCGCAGTGGTACGTCCTTCAGTCTAGACTTCATTACACCCCATTGCTCGATGATTTCCCGAGATTCAGTTATCTCCTTTTTCTAGCAGTTCGTCACTTCTTTCATCACCGGCAGAAATAATACACAAATTTTTTGCTCCTGTACACTTCGCCCAAATAGAAAGGTAGAAAATGTAGAGCGAGTTTTTGTATCTGTTTTTCTTTCAAATGCCTGTGTGAGTCTCAGTTCATTTCATTTACTCGTCAGTGCATATAAAACACATTTGTGATGAGTATCATACATTACCAATACCAATGACGACGACGCTTCGCTTTGTGGAGAGAGGAAGTTGCCAACTCCTTCCCGCAGACTGGCAGCGCAGACAATAACCGAGCTCTGATAAGATAATATTCCACTTACCCACTCTTCTGAAGGAACCCCTTAACTATGCATCCCGCGACTCTCTTGGTGGAAAGCAGGAGCTTCTTTTTGTTGCAAACTACATTGATTAGGTTGAGAAAGTTGTTGAGTCTGTGTGATCAAGTGATGCGCGCGGGAGCTCACTTATGCTTGCGTAAGAAAATGTGCACCCATTGCTCTAGCTATGATTGGTGAGTATGCCTGGAGTAGTGGAGGCAGTTGTGGTTGACTTAAAAAAATTGTCTTCAGTTTGATTGCCGGTAACTCTTTGAGCTCCAAATTTTTATTGCACTTTAGAGTTTAGTATTATAAAAACTCGGTTTTCGTTGGAATAACATGCTGAAGCGCTTTCCGTGAAGAATGTCGTGAATGATATGGATAAATGCATAAAGAAGCTGTCCAAGAAACAAGAAATGCAGTGCTAATTAGACAAGTAGGGTAACGCTTTAAATATCAATGGAGAAATCAGTACTTTACTGGGGCTGCTGCATTCTTGCAAAATTGTTCACTCATTTCAGAGAATTGACTGAAGTGGTGCTGCTCATCTCTGCTTCCGCCAAGGAGGTTATGTTTTCGTCGGCTTTGTCTGTCTGTTATTCTGTCCATCTCTCTGTCATTAAGATAACTCAAAAAGTTATTGATCGATTTTGACCAAAGATACAGGGATTATGGGGTATGATAGGAAAAATAGATGAATAACTTTTGGTGAAGATCTGTCCATCCATTTGTTTGTTTGTCTGTCTGCACATATATATTTTTTTGTTAATGGTCTAACCTAAAAAGTAATAGGCGAATTTTCATGAAATCTACATGAGTTGATGGGTTTATTACAGAGAGTAAATGATCAAATATTTGTGATGATCTAATTTTTTTTTTTTTTTGCTTGTTTCTTTGTTTGTTTGTTGCTGTGTTTGATTTTATGCTTTTTAGCGCAACAACTCACAAAATCGTGGATGGATCTTTATGAAATTTTCAGGAATGGTTACGAATGTTAAAAGACATAATTGATTAAATTTTGGTGATGATCAGTTAGTCCTTTTGTGTTTGATTAATGCTTTTTAAAAATATTTGCTAGCGCAATAACTCCAAATGTATGGATGGATTTTTATGAAATTTTCTGGAATTTTTAGTAATATTAAAAGACATAATCGATTAAATTTTGGGGAATATCAGTTTGTCCGTTTGTGTGTTTGACTTATGTTTGCTAAAATGTTTGTTAGCAGCAGAACTCAAAAAGTTACGAACGGATCTCCAAAAAAATTGCGGACACGGTTAACATTATCAAAAGGCACAAGTGATCAGATTTTGGTGTGATGTAAAAAAATCATGGTTTCAGAGCCGATTTAAATTTTCGTTGCTGATGCCTTGCTTGGCGGAGGCATGCACTCTCAGAGTGCTCTAGTTATCCATGATTTCACTGTCGCAACTTCTACACATGCAGTAGCTGACAATAATTGGACACGGTCTTGCAGCAGCCGACTTCACAATTTTAATATTTGTGGGTAAATATTATAGCCAAGTAAGTAATTACACTGGTCAACAAAATTGAAGTGACTTATTGGATCAATGACCAAAACAACTATTTATGGCTACTTTTATGGAGCTGAATCCAAATCTGTTGTCAGAATTCCTCTGGTAGGTCTCAATTTCGAAATTCAGGCACCCTCAATTTTGAGCCCTCGTTGGTAAAATTTTTATACTAAAATTACATTCTAGTTGTTTAATGCCTGTTATTTGCCTGGTAGGGAAAATAATATCTATTTTTTTCTTTAGCAGGGTACCTTTTAGAAGGTGAAAAGGGTTTCTGCATAAAGATAACGCTGCTGTATTTCAAGAAAGCGTAGAGGGAAATGTATAAACGAGCCCAATTAATTCTGTTACTATGTGGCCTCTTCATCCCTAAAAATCGGCAAAGAAATATTACGAAATTCACAGAAAAAGAACATAATGCTTATTTTCAACGTTCTCTTGGTCACAAAATTAAATACTGTGCCCCGCATTCAGTTTGAAATTCATGTAACAGCCACCTCACTGATTGGTGTAACAGCCACCTCACTTACTGGTGTAACAGCCACCTCACTGATTGGTTTCATGACAAACGTCCATCTGGCTTGAAGTTTGGGGTGCCTATGATCTGGAGGGAGCCAAGCATTTGGAAGACTGTTATTTTTCTCTTAGCTAGATAAAAGGATTGACGGCAAACAAGAGGGCAAAGACCACTATCTAGACGTTCCATCTGCAGCTAGACCTATTTAACATGGCTCAAGTCTTCCAGTTCCCATGCCCCTACAAGACTTCAACCCTACTGACGGTGAACGCAAGACCGATACAGACTCATCAGCTACACATCAAGCAGCAGCTAAACACGTCCCGCATCTGCTTACTCAAGCAGCCCTTAATGACTTGATCAGAGACCTGGATTTGTCTAAAGATAATTCAGAACTTAGCTTCAAGGCTCAAGCAGCAAAATCTGTTACAGGAAGACGTCTGTATGACATTTGCTGCAGGAAGAAGTCAGCATAAAATTTGATAGAAAGAGGCACAATGATGTTTCAAACTTCTCCCCATGAAAAGATCATTGTGTTATGGTCATGACGCTGAAGGTCTCATGTTGCACATGTGCACTACGGAGCCATATGATCCTACTGTACATGCTGGAGACTCTTCATAGATTCAGGTAAAGACAGTCTGAAGGTAATTCTGCTGCACAATGGAAACTGGCAACCTTCCATCCCGTTAGCCGATGGTGCAAAAATGCCAGGGACTTATGATACCACGAATCGTACAATTTCAGTAAAAATGAAAAAATGAAATTTTCTCAAAACTTAGGCCTAATCAAGCCAAATTTATAGCGAAATCGATTTCAGGATCATCAATACATGAAAATTCCATGCATAACATTCCTGATCCAATTTGGCTGTTGACCAGCGTTATTCACCTTTATCATGCATACAGTCTTAATGCTCTAACTGTGACCACTTTGAGTGCATGAGAAGGTCCATTTTCCTTTCGCTTTGACAACAGTGAGTGAGTGCAGAAGTTAAGGGCATGTTTTGTTGTTATATACAAATAAACTTTTTGTTTGATGGTAAAGCTCAAGATCAGTTAAACTATACGTTTGAGAAGTTAATGAATATTTTCACGGAGCAGTTCACAGATCATATCGGCTCAAGCCACGCGAGTGCAGCTGATGNTTTTGTTTGATGGTAAAGCTCAAGATCAGTTAAACTATACGTTTGAGAAGTTAATGAATATTTTCACGGAGCAGTTCACAGATCATATCGGCTCAAGCCACGCGAGTGCAGCTGATGTAACGAAACGGAAGCAAGGGCGTGTAGTGTAGGGGACAGTCTGGTGTGTGTCCAAACTGTGCGCACTAGCGGTAGTGTCTGTTCGGGCTGAGAATTTACTGCAGCATTGTCACGTGAGATTCTACTCCCGTGAGGGCTGTGGTTATTCGCAAGGAATATGGATATAATTTCAGCTGTGAAGTTCGGCAAATGAATTCCTGAAACATTTGAAGAAAGTTGCGAACTACGGGATAAAATTTCAAAACATGAGCAATACCCGCAGAACAGATGCGATTTTAATTTGGCAATATATATGTTTTTTATTCATGGAACAAATCCAACTTTAGTACTTTGTTCAAGTGGTTACGCGAGTGATTCCGCAATGTGGACAAAAAATAATGTCAAGGTAAATTCTCAAGTAATACGAACAAATTTCTGCCTCCCAACTATTCTGAAGCTGCTCGAAGAACATAATACAATAGAACCGAGAAGCATCTCGGAAGAATCTCACCAGTTGAGCACTGTTAGCGCGGCCCGCATTTTTGAAACTTGGCATTGAAAAACTATCCTGTTTCCAGAGGTGTTCGCCGCCTCAGGCAGTTTTTATCCATTTGTTACCCCTATATGGTACGTGAAGCAGCTTGTTGCTCGTGTTTTAATATGCGAAATATATTTTACGTGTTACTACAATTTCCAAAGGATATTTCCCTGCTATGTCATTCGTACCGTAATCCGAAAGACAGTGTTTTTCCAATTTCCTCTTCTTTTCCATTGTGTGCCCAGTGTGAGTTTCACAGACCATAAGACGTTCTGTGCGCCTCTTCTTTTTTCTTCTAGCTAGTCCTTCAGAGCGCAAGGCTTTCGTGACACCTTCCTATCTCATATTCCTACTGATCTGTCTTCCATCTGTTCCTCCCTTTTTTTTCACCTCGCTGTTCCCATGCGCGTTAATCCTGTGTAGGAACACCCTCGCGCATGGGTATCGTCAAACAGCATGTTCCTTATTTCTTTGTGATATCGTCTTTGTTGTGGAAACGGAGACCTGGACTTCTGAATATATAATAAAATTCTTATTCTCTTTGGACCGAAGCGTACCCTGTTGGTGAGGGGGCTTGCATTGTACAAAATCATTTTCCAAGGAAGAATCGCGCCCTGAGGAAGCCTGTACGTGCGTTATGACGACCTTAGTTGGGCCTGTTAGGCGTTTTCCTAGTGCTTTAGTTCCCTTCCCCTTTGCTCAATATCGCTGCTGCTTCGCACTATTCTTGCCTTGTCTTCACAGCTTTCCGTGTAGAAATGCAGCTCTGTTTATCTTGAGTTTCTTTCTGTTAGTGTTTCTGCGTAGGATCCCAAGGTCGTGTCTGAAAGGCAGACGTGCATAGGTTTTTATATGGTTTGAAGCCAATTGTAATAAACTTGGACAGTTAAATTTCTAATGTTGGCAAATCAGTTACGTGTTCAGTTTTGTAACAGAGATATATTCTTTCTTTCGGAAGATATATCAAGAGACCTGTGACCCTTCAATAATTTGAAACTGTTTGATCATGTGCTCTCAATTTTGTACATGCGTTCAGTGACGTGTTTCAATTGTACAATTACTGGACAAGTTTACAGAACGGAAGCATCCAATTATTACTTTTTTTAACTTCCTAGCCATTCGCAAGGGCTCACAGAACCCTTCAAGCACAATAATAAATTCAACATAATCTGGTCTGCGACCGCTACCTGAGCATTAATTAGGGTTCAACTGTATTGGATATTCATGCTAAGAACGTGTTGCATTGAGCGGCATACAATAATATCCCTACGCCCATGGGGCCCTTTTACTTTACTTGTTCTGCAGCAAATTATGACAGCTCTTTGTCACGAATGCTTGCCTTTTTGCGAGTTTTGATTTTGTACGCCATACGCAGTTGTGATGACTAACAGCTCTGTTCAAAGCAACGAGCTGCATAGCTAGAAAGTAAAAGTTTAATTCTCTAACTCTAATGTTCATCTCATGCTTTGATTTCGGATAGAGTTATGCTAATGAGTACTGATGTTAACGTGGAGGAAGCCGACGTGAACTGGGAAATCCACATTCTTAGATTCGTGCTGTTGTTAAATTTCTATTAAGGTTATAAAAGTGCTGCAATCTACAAAAGATTGTAAGAGCTGTGGCTTCAAAAATGAAAGACTCGAATAATAACTGTGACTTCCCACCCGTCCCCACTGTTGGTTTGATCAGTGCCCTCGTAGTGGAGAATAAATGTCAGAGACGCTGACGCTGCTCTTGCAAGCATAGCAAGACACCTCCATTTCTATGAAACGAACGTTGGACCCCGAGACATGGATAACAGAATCTAACCCCTCTCCCAATCCTTGCAAAGTTATAATAAGTTTTATACCAAGTGGTGTTATCTTACCATATATTGTTTTTTGTAGTGCCTGCTGTATTCCTACGAGAAACAATAGCTTTAGTAAGGACCACCCGTTGTCCAGCTGATTCCCGTGACCACTTGTGAAGAGCCTAGATCGAAGCTATCTACTATACCGAAATATTTTGCAGTAATAACAAAATTTAGTTGATTAAGTTGATAATAAGTGCAACAGTACCCATATATGTAAAATAAACTCTGATAACCTTTTTTCCTTGCTTGTATGTTTGCTTGCATGGCACCGCGCACAAAATCTTCGGTAATACGAGTATAGATAGGAAATAACCTGAGAGGAAATCGGAGATTTCAGAATAGTAAAGCTGCAGTTTCTTATGTATATGATATAGTAGCTTCTCTTCTCTGGTTGCTTTACTCGCGTTCTAATAATGAATAATACGGCCAATAATATAAAATAATGTATTTCTATTATTACTAGGCAAGTTGCTAAAATCCAAGTAAAACTGACGTTTCGGGTGTTCACCCATCATCAGCGAAAATTAAGATAATGATTTTATTTCTGAAAATGGAAAACGAAAGTTTCAAAAGAACTTCTGAACTATGCATATAAATGAAAGAAGTAACAAACCTAATTCAGTATCCCCACGGGAAATGAACTTTGCATATCTTTAAGAGAGATTTTCAACGTATGAATAAAGATTGATTCTATTATCTTCAAGTCAGTAAAATACAGTGATCCAGAGAGAACTTTGAAGTTGTATAGCCTGACGGGAGCGCCACACCTCACTGGATGGAGTCTAACGTTTGACTGGGGAGGGTTAGCTAGGAAGAGTCCGGCACGTGGACTTCGGCCAGCATGTTCGGATGCCCTTACGGAGAGCCAGCAGGAAGTGAATCCTACGTAGCAAGATGCACAATCGGTACAACTAAATTCATAGATAAGGGATCTTCTCATACCGACTGGAAGCACGTCCTTGAAATTAAAAAATGAACCGATAGTTTACTTATTAGACAAAATTATTTTAAGGCGGATGTTGCTAAAACATTGCTTTAATATCTTAACGAGTTCTGTTCGTAATTCATCTGACTGCGGACCAAAATGTGAGAAACTAAAATGCATGGCATGCTGTGTTACTTCAGAAGGAGAGAGTCGTGTGAAGACAACATTATCTTAGAATTTTTTAACATGGGAGTTAATGAGTCCTAAAAGACTTAAAAACTGCAGTTCGTCATGGAAATGAAAATAGTTGCAGCTATTCCTATAGAAGCGATAGGAAAGGGATGTGATGGCATTCAACTTGAAATTACGTGGAACATAACTAAAGGAACTCATACCGAAGCCCGAAAATAAATCCTTGTGGAATACGGAAGTTTGGAAGACACGATTTTTATGTGTAACACATATGTCTAAAAATGATATTTTATCATTTACTTCGGTTTCACATGTGAATTTCATGCTCGGATGCTTGGCATTTAGATAGTTCAGAAACTTAGATACATGAGATTTGTGCCTCAATAGTAGAAAAGGTATCGTCATTGTAACATCGATAGAAAACGTGTTTGAAATCTTGCAGCCATTCTTCTAACCAAGTCTCTTCAGTTTCTTCTTTTAATTCATGATTAATATATCTCTGTGATTACTGCATCCTGATGCAGCTTGGCAGTAAATATATTTCACGAGGATATCCGTCTCTTTGTATTTTGGTACTGACATAACCTACTCCAAGCTCACATAAAGCTTCAATCTATCTGGCTTCTCACCTGTCTATTTTGCACACATTATCAACTTAAAATTTGGCCATTGCAGCAGCCAGGCTGCGCTCAAGTGAATCGAAATTTCTGTGTGGTCTAGAGCAAGCCATGTTTTCCAGTACTGACCATAGTTTGTAGCATAAGTGCTCAAATTTGGACTCCATGACGGCCAATCATCAGACTAGATGAAGCCTGGAACATTTTGGGAGAGCCACAGGTTAGTGTCTTTTGCTTTGTGTGCTGGGTCCGAATCCTGCTCAAAGCTCCATTCATTACCACTGAACAAAGAACTGGTCAAGAATTCACCCTATGTACTCCAAGCCCACGAATCGAGTAGAAGAATCTGGAATTCCTAGAATACATATTTAATCACTCAATGTTGCATTGGTAGTCTTTTTTTTTTATATACCCACAGCTTAAGGATATTATGTTGTTGTTGTTGTTGTTGTTGGTTGCCATCGTCAGGGTCCACCATTGCCAGACTGGGGATGTAATATTTTCCGGTAATATTACTCGTGGCTCCGGAGGGGGCCTAGGCAGATGGGGGAGAAAGTCGAAGAGAGGAAGAGAAGCGAGCAAACGCGCAGCCAGAGACTGCTCCCCGAAAGATGAGTGGGATGACTAGAGCATGAGAATTGGTGACGAACAGACTGTTCGTCCAGTCCGCCAGTTGACAGGAGGGATCAGCAATCCGTCCCACTCGGAACTTATAATCTGGTAAGACCGAGCAGTGGCTAGAGCGTAGCTTGGAAAGGGTAGTTCGAAAGGATGTGAGTAATGGAAACTAGTCTGCACAGATAGGAGGGCATTGATAGCCCAGAACCCTGCCAAGGCATTTGAAGCTGCTGCCGTTGTGACAGCAGAAGTGTGTAAGGAACTCAGGGCAGCGCGGTACTGCTCGGGAGGCAGAATCCCATCCGTAAGAAGTGGAGCGATGTCTGTTTCAAACTTTGGAGAGTGTGCCGAATGTGGCGAAGGCCAGAGGGGGCCATGATAGTGCCGTGGGCAGGATAATGTACCCGCGATGCACTGAGGAGATACTGTTTCAACAGTAACCCTAGACTGGCTCCAATTGGTAGGGTCCAGGTCTCTTGGTGGAGGTGATGCGCCGAAGCCATGCGGTGGGATCCAGTGACTATGCGCAGGGCTGCGTTCTGTACTGCCTGCAGCTTACTCACGGCGGTTCTAGAGACATTAGGAAACTAAACCGGGGCGGCGTAGAGCATGACGCTTTTGATGAGGGCGCGATAAGTCAAAAGTAAAGTCTCTTTCTGTTGTTCCAACCTAGCGCCGGTCAGCACGGCAAGAATCAGCAGGCTCCTGGGAGCAGCATCTGTGGCGAATATAATTTAAGTGAACAGCAAAAGCATGGTGTGGGTTTACGCCCAAGATTTTCGGGTTGCACTCTAGGGTGAGGTCCGTCGCACCCATCTTGATTGCTGGGCCCTTCTTTCTCCAGCCCACCCCGGGTGGGGGCTGATGTTTGTTGAACCATTGTGCAATATGTTGGACTAGGGAAGGAGGGCTGAAGTGGTCGATCGCATAGAGCGGAACCCGTGTTGGAAGCCAGATACTTCCAAGGACTCCGCAAGAAACGGAAGGAGCAGGCGCTCCAGGATTTTCACCGCGGGACAAAGCAGGGATATCGGACGGTAGGATATACTGTAGGAGAGTGGTTTGCCAGGCTTAGAAATATTAATGAAAATTAATATTAATGAAAACTTACAAATGGCTCTACTGGCAGGGGTAAAATTACAGCACAATAAAGTTTACGGTTAGGGAAATGGATAGTCAAGCTACTTTGAAGCACTCTATGAACAGGAAAGATCCCCAGTTTCTAGAAATGTACTCGGCTTTAGAGAATATTCATTTTGTGTTTTAAGCGAAGAAGTAATAATTTTGCTCATTTTCTGATTTCTAAATTGATCTTCCGGACTAGGTGAGAATGGAGTCTTTATGTAGGAAAAGTTATCGTAGTTTATGAATATTTATATAGTTCTACAGCAATGAGATTATTTAAGTAGCTCTACAGCAATACAGTTTTTTAAATTCACACATATATATAATATACATGTATGCAATTCTATAGTAATAGTATTGAATTGGTTAACGGAGTGAGTTTCTATGGGAGACGTTGCTTCTTTAATGATCTCATTAACTTCTGTGGCATTTTTGGTGATTACATTATAAGAAAAAAAAATCAGTATTCGAAGCTTTGCGAAACGAATCTCTCAGGCCCTCTTTAGAATAAATGTAAGGTATCAAGATAAACATTGGGCGCACCATAAAGTCTGTAAGTATTGCACCGTCACACCGCACTTGTGTACACAAGGTTAAGTTAGATTCGTGATGTTTGCTGTATCTTTCATTGGTTTAAGGCCAAAAAACAAAAGTGATGACTGCTTCCTGACTATTTTTGCATATAAAAAACGTTAGGATAAAGTAATCTCGGTCACGTCGGTGAGGACCTGGGAGAATGAGTTTACCAAGACCTCAATTCAGTGGAGGCCGTTATCAAAGACGATGGAATGTTGGAATGATGATTGAATACTGATGGAATCTCGTGCGTGAGTGTGAGAGAGAATGCCGCACAAGAAAATTGTGCAAGAAATCGCTTCACCAAATGAAGAGCACGCCATATAATCGTGAGGTTAACACATCTTCAAAAAAATTCATACAGTAAATTGCCAAATGGTTAATCCACATATTCATGACAAAAAATTGTTCTCTTTAACTTCCATTCTCTATTATGTAGATGAAATCATGGAACATATTTTTCTTTGGACTTTTGACGTTACTGAAATACCATATATAAGCGTATAAAGATTAATATATCTCAAAAACAGAGCTAATATGGCAGAAGTACTAACTTTTTCGAAATCACAGGACTTTATATATTATAAAATCTTTAAAAAGTGTCTGCTAAACTTTTGTTGTTGGCTAGTGCTCGTAACGATTAGTAGCGCAGAAAGAAATTTTTTGTGCAATAAAGTCTACGGATATGGAAATGCATGTTCAAGTTACTTCCCTGTAATATGATAGTGTCGAGGGACAGGAGAAGTAATTGACACAGAGCTGTGTTGCGCAGCTTTAAGCCTCATGCAGTTCCTGACGCATCGAAAATTATGACTCCACGGGAAAGTTTGGCTAAAATGCCTACTGGTAGTATTTACGAAACCTCTGGATAGTCAAACTGCCCCCTCATCTCATCCAAAACTAGTAACAGTGTACTTCCTCCACCTCGCCTACGAGAATCATACAAGAGCCAGAGCTAGTATTCTTTAGCTGTTATATATCTTACTAATGGCAAGAAATGCTTGTTTTCTGCTGGCCCCATACATTTCTTCAGTACACTGAACCCGTAAATTATTAACATTGTTTGAAGTCCGAGAACTATGCCACTGGTAGACAAAGAATTTGAAATTTTTCTGCGCATTGTTCAATGTTCTTATTGCCTACAGTGATTCACGATGTAGAGGTAGCAAACAGAAGGCGTTATGTAGGTAAAGGAATGTTATATTATCTACTGTTTATGTACGTGCACGGAGAATCGCCCTAGAATTGCAGCTATTCTTCAAATGAAAAAAAAACCATACCTACCATACAGTGCTAATCTTAATGAAGCTTGAAGTTAAGTCAGTTTAACTGTATCATTTTGAGCCGGTGGTGAATCATCCCGTGCTTAATTAATTAGAAAACTCTGAGAATGCATACCTCCGCCATGCATAGTAATATTAACGAAAATATAAATTAGTCCTTAGGCTAGAATTTCGTACTATTGTCACCAACATTTGATCATTTTCCCCTCTTGCCGTGACAATAACATCTACTGTCTTCAAGTTCTTTTCAAAACTTCCTGAGTTTTGTTCTGATAAACATTTTGACAGACACACTCACAGTGCAACACGCGAATGGACAACCCGATCATCACCAAAATTCGGCCACTTATATATTTTAATATTTCTAAGAATCACTACAAATTTCATGCAGATTCATTAATAACTTTTTTACTGACAAACACTTTGACAAACAGTCAAACGCACCTACCGATCATAACAAAAATTTGGCCATTTATGTCTTCCAACAATTCTAAAAATACCCGTAAATTTTATGAAAATCCGTTAGTAACTTTTGAGTTATCTTACTAACAAACATAAGCAAAGACAGAAACAAACAAACCCACAAACAGATCAACACCAAAATTTGGTCATTTGCTCCTAGCAGTAACCCCAATAATACCTGTAAATTGCATAAAGATTGATTAATGAATTTTTGAGTATGCTGCCGAAAAAATAACAGGCAGACAAACAAACGGTTGAACGGTTCTTCATCAATATTTAAATCATCTCCTTATCCTAACATAGCTAGCTATCCCTGTATATTTCATGGAGATCCGTCAGTACCTTTATGAGTTATTTTGGGGACAGACAAGCAAAGAGATTGACAAACAACTCGACAAAAACAAAACCTATTTGGCAGAGGTAATTAATATTTCCCTCGATTTCCGTAGTGAATATTTAGACCAAAAAATTAGATTGACCTCTCTTTATGGTCCATACTTCCAATGGTAACTCTGTTTTAAAGCGTACATTACATTCTCTAGCTGGATCAATTTAGATAATGAAAGTATAGTGCATGCAAATGAATCCAAAGTGAAAAAAGAAGGATTAAGCGCACAAATCAATGGGCCCTGCAAATTTCACTTTTCTTAGATATAGTAAACTGAAGCAACCGTGTCGTCCAGATACGGCATGCCACTTTTATGTCATATCGATAATGCATGTATAAACTCCAGCAAATATTGGCGAAGTGGTTAGCATCTGGCCTTGGCATTCAGATGGAGCTGTGAAAGTTGTAAAAGATGCCAAATTTCAGTTCATTTTTCATTACCATAAGTGAAATTGATAGCTAGGATATGTTCGTATTCTTGGCAACTTCGTGCTGAGGCGGAGGACCCGAACCTCAAAGGGAATTGTGGCTCAGGCACGTCCTTAGCTCGTTATTTATGTACGGCCAAACTTTCTCTCTGTGCCCAGAATATTCTTTATGAGTGCATAGATGTATTGCATTTTCATCTTGTTCCCAGAGAGTGCTTATAAGCGACAAAACAATGTCTGAATGTAATGGAGAACCCGATGAATAAGAAAACAACATGCATATTTGCAGTTAATATCATTTTCCGTTACAAGCAAGTTACGAAAGTTGCTGTACGAATGATAATTTTCTGTCTCCGAACACGCTGCAGGCAATGTAGGCTCTTCCGCATTATAACATTATTGATCAGCTGGCACTCAGCAATTGGAAGACAGGAACTGTTAATGGATTACTTATAACTGCAATCCTTTCGAGCAGTTACAGTAGTATACCAGTTACTTTAGCCTTCACTTTCTTCTGCCCTATAGAGGCAAATAACCTAGTTTGTCGCAGCCCTCACTTGAAACAATGTAAATACCAAATCATGGATACCCATCACTGGTGCGGTCTAACTGCCAGGATTAACAAATTGAGAGTGAGTTGGGTGATCACTAGAGGCGTTCGGCAGTGCAGTTTCAAGAAAATGTGGGGGTATTTACCCTCGAGGTAGGATGAATAAGAAAATAGTTAGTCTCTTCTAAGTCCACGAGGACCATGTCACCACATTTCAATAGTATGCTGTAGCTACGAAGCTTGATTACGGTAGTTTTGTTGGTGCTGGGAGATAGTGGGTATGAAATGCTCTACTGTATGAAGGCGTTATGTTAACTATTGAGCTAGAATAGAGGATAGTACTACTGCGAGGGAGTACACCGACAGTTTGCTGCTAGATAATTGGCTTAACGGACAATTCACCTAGCGGATGTTATGCCCATGAACAGTTTTTCTCTCCGACATAACGTTGTTTGCCTATATTCAAATTATTCTGATACGGAGAGCAAACATAGACGCTAAACTTAGTGTACAGTGATCTAAATGTCAGAATATTCTGTAAGTAATTACCAACGGAGAAATCGGCAAAATGACTATTATATGGCGCGGAACGGTACCTTTGGAAGTAAGTAATTTTTTTCAAATTCGACTATATGTTTCGAGGAAAAAACACAGCTTTAGTTGAAGTTGCTTCCCTTCATCACTGAAGTTTCAAGCAAATTAAATTTTTCTTTTTGAATAATGAATGCAGAATATATGAGAAATTTTAAATTTTACTGCTGGCAGCCACAATTAACCTCGAACGGGCGGCTGCCATAGACATGCATGTGGCGACACGGCAACAATGCTTGCCTTAATTTGCTGTTGAGTGCTCGAATTTCCCCTTTCAAATGTTTTATATGAGGACAGAGAGAGACTAACCAAGCAAGAAACCAACACATTGGCTTTATCATGCCGTGGAATGGTCCCAAAAATTCACCTTAGATAGACCCTTGCTACTTACGTGCACACCTCTTGTGTGCGGTTTTTGCATTTTGCACTGAAATTCAACCTTAGCTCGCACGGTGAAGTTTCAGGCCCTCTCAAGGGCAATTTGCACAAGACAGCCGCCAGGACTCGATTCACTTCAGTTGATACATTAATGACTAAGTTATCAATTCTTGGGTTCCGCAAGCTATAAAAAATTACTCGTATCCCTCGCAGCAGTTTATGAGCAGCAGTTTAACAAGTGGTTGATAAAAATATTTCAGTAGAGGTGCAAACTCACCAAGAAATATTTTGTTGTTGAAGAGGTTGACTTGAGCTGTACGACCGCCCGCTACCAAATGCATGGGCATGCTGTGGCTACGGTCCTGCTCTTTAAATTGAAAATTGTTTAGGCGAGCTCACACGACCGTCTTTTAAATGTTTTCGTTCTGCAAATTACGTGAATGCTTTTACTGTGTTCTTTATATAATAAAATTGCACAGCGTGCTGAATGATAATTTACTGCAACACGCAGAATAAACAATGGGCTTTGCTCGTATCATTTGCTGAAGTCCACTGGCTCAGTAAATCATCTGGCAGTTGCGCAGCTGTTTCCAGAAACTCAGCAAAACATTAGGACGATTACATGAGAAACCAAGTTACAAAGACTGCCGTGTGAACCAGCCTTTAAGTGCTCAAGTTATTTGCTGCTGTTCCAGACTGCGGTGTGTGTTGGCATGGAACTTTCACTGTTGGAATTCGTGTCCAGTCGTGTTGATGAACTGCAAACGTTCAAATCAGCCGTGAGTTGCTTTTGAGCTGTTATTCTTAGCAGCGCTTCGTGCGACCTGGAGTTTCTTTATGCTCCATTTGGTTGCTTATTATCAGTCCCCTCACCATAGTTTTGATAATATTTATAATGCGAAAACAATGCTTGTTGCTATTATTGGAGTTAATAGTTTACAACCGTAATCAATTAGTAACACTAAAATTATACCAGTTTTCCAAAAGTTACAGTTTTGCAGTTGGAATGTTGAGAAGGTAAATATTATTACGGAACGAATGCTGATGAGATACATGTATTTGTGAAGGATTACATTGTTTATCGATCGCACGCTAGGCAAGCTTGGTGCTTTACAATACTGTTGAGTGAAAAAAAAAACAGTGAGAGTTACAGAAAAGTTACTGAGAAATGAGACAATGAACCAGCGTGAGAAATTTTTTTTTTTTTTTGTTCGTTGGCATATTTCAAAATGAATGTGGCATATAATTCAGTAATTTTTACAACGATGTATCTGTCTACCTAAACTAGCTACAGAGAATAACGAATAAAAAGAGCTTTGAAACTACAACACACCCAGTTGCGAAGCATTTCAGAAAGCTATTGCTGATGTACTTTACTGGCTGCATAAACTCATCGTCTAATGAATACGATGGATGCATGTAAACTGCACGTCACGAGAACATAAATAGAAGGCAGGGAGCGCAAATGCCTGTTTGAGTGGGAGACGTAGCGCCGGAGCCGAAGAGCTATATAGCCTAATGGGAAATGAACGAGCTGGGATTAGCAGCTCTCACTCAACAACGTGACTTGCCAATAACTATCACAAACAAACTTCAACGCAGTCCGCAAGATGACAAGAGTGGGATTCACTACCAGAAATTTTGAGTAGAAATCCAAAGACATTAGCATTCCTTTCTACAAAGCGCTAGTGCACCACATCTAGAATTTGCTGTTCAATTCTGGTCGCCACATAAATACAACAATAGTGATGTGATGGAAAAATTCAAAGCGGAGCAACTAAATTGCTACCTCAGCTGCGAAACGAGCCATGCTAGTGTCGTCTAAATGAAGTAGGACTCATCTCTCTCGAGCAAAGACGATTCAGGGGCAACTGATAAAAACATTTAACTACTCTAATAGCTTCTACGACGAGCCTACAACGGGACTGTTTGACAGAGACGTTAATGAACCCTTGCGAAACAATGGCCAAAGTACTCAAAAGTAAAAATGGAAAAACTACTCTAAGCCAGTCGTTTTTCCCATTTTTCATTGTGAACATTTGAAATAGACTCCACTCCGAAGTTGTCGGTGCAGAGACTGTGAATAAATTGAAAAACGGTCTTGACAAACACTGGGCTTAACACCCTCCACAGGTACGGACTCCTTCTCCAGGAGTCACAGACTCTTTACTGCCAATGCTTTGGAGGCCTCTGTATTCCATTGTCTTTCATTTTCCCTTCATACCGGCTGCTATGCGCGAACAAATCCTCCCTTACACTTGTTTCACCCTCCAACTCCGAATATAGATTGAAACCACGTGTTACACACTGAACAGACTCCCTACCGATTGTGTATTCGCCTAAAATCTAAGGAGCGACTCTAGATCGAGGATCACCATCAGGAACTACCTATATCACCGAGATCACCACTCTGTCAAAATCTCGTCTTAACGGGATGACAGCCACTTTCTTCGATCAGTCGATGAGTAAATTACAGCCTTATATAAACAGTTTGTTCGAACTATCCAGCCGAGGTAGACTGCAAGGCAAACCCGTGTACAGTTTTTTATGAGAGACTACAAGTCCTCACAGCCTTTACCACCCGAGTGCACAACAGTAAAACAAATTCACATAGTGTTTGCAGAGCGGCCATTTACAGCTGGACCCCCCCCCCCCAATCAAACCTGATGTTGGGGCTGCCCACGGGGATCAACCCGAGGAGCTTGCTCTGTCCCATTCCGACCGTGTTGCTGGTGCTCGGTTCGGGATTGGACACCACCCTGGTCTCATTTCCAGCCGGTGCATAATTGCTCATCAAGAGTCGAGTGTCATCGTCAAAAAATGAAGCCTTTGAATGCATTAACCGTCCATCCATATCGGTCACATGAATCAAGAACAGCAGGGGCCCCAATATAGATCCCTGGGGAACCCCGCTAATCACTCGTGACTCCTCCGAAGTTTGTTCGTCCACAACAACGAACTGTTGTTGAGGAGGACCCGACACGTACGCAACTTTTGAAGTAAGACTCCATGGTCAACCCTATCAAATGCCTTAGCGAAGTCAAGATAGCTCGCTTGAGAGTGAATCCAGAACCAGACGCTGGTGCTCCAAAAGTTGTGACAAACAGGATCTACCCCTCCTAAAACCGTGTTGGGAGGCCGGAATTTTCCAGGTATTTGACTAATTGTTTTGCTATAATCTTCTCGAAGACCTTCACAACATGAGACGTTAGAGTGAGGGGTCTATAATTCTTCGGCAGATGTCGCTCACCTCCCTTATGTATGGGAACAGCCTGTGGCTGCCAGGGCAGTTGGTTTGAGCATTTCTCAAGGGGTATCATTGCATGGAGCTCCAGAATGATTTGAATAGGATTTACGAGTGGGCAGCCGATAACAACATGGAGTTAGTTCAATGATGCAAAATTTGAGTTACTCAGGTATGGCTCTCGTCCAAGAAGCGATTTTGATTATACTACGACAGGTGGCCACAAAGTAGAGCGCAAGTTCTGTCAGAGACTTGGGAGTAATAGTTGATGATAAAGCGACAATTGAGGAGCACGTGAATGCGGTTGAGCGCAAGTGTAGGCGCATGATGGGGCAAATTTGGAGATACTGCCGCACCAGAGATGCGGTGCCAATGCTGACGCTCTATAAAGCTCTTATTTAACCTCTGGCTGAGTACTGTTGCCAACTTTGTAACCCGAGAGCACTGGGTCACATCAGAAAATTAGAAGGCATTCAAAGAACATACACGGCCAGGATCGATGGACTCCATAATCTCAACTATTGGGAGCGGCTGGAGTTCTTATCTATGTACTCTCTTCAACGTCGCAGGGAAAGATATATTATAATATATGTATGGAAAGTCATTATGGGTCTGGTCCCTTATTTCAGTGACCATCGCCTGAAATTCATCACAATGGAATATATTCGCTTTGGGACGATCTGTGTGATACCACCATATGACAATCGGCTACCTGCTGGCGTGCGAGCGTGGTGCGACCGCTCGTTCTCTGTGATGGGACCCAAGCTGTTCAGTAGCCTCCCGATGCATCTCAGAACATTCCGTGGACCACTTCCAGCTTTTAAGAGGAAACTGGATGCATTCTTGGATGGAATCCCGGATCAACCCCGCTGGCGCACTACTTCTTGGCTGCAGAGGGCAATAGTCTGTTGGAGCAGCTGGCACACCAGCGGGTCCAGTTGATCTAGCAGAGCAACACTGATCCAAAGAGTGGGCGGTGCACCAGCGTGGCCAGGGACGTGAGGGCCCGAACATCATCCAGGAATCTAGGAATTGGAAGAGAGGCGCTGGATCTGGGTCACCGATGCATTGCAGAGAAAGAGAGGGTCGAACAGCTGGTAACCTTCTGTCCACCCGTGGAACGTCTATGGCTCGGGTGGCAAACTATGCATCCGGCCCCTAAGTCTTTTTAAACTGTTCCGCAGAAGATATTGGGTTCTGCGATATATTAATCCATTTTTTGAGCTTATTTTAATCTAAAAATACATATCTGCATCAAAAATATTAGCTTTTATATTATTTTCAGTAAATCTAAATACAGTATTGATACAATATTTCTTTTTTTTTCATATATGATACGCATGCATCAGGCGCTTGTCAGGTTCGTCTGTCAATTTCTGAAAGTTCATGTGAACAGTTTTTGGAGCCGTCGAAGTGCTGGACACCTAGTAATTGCCCTTCTCCATTTCCCTTCTTTTATTTATATATATATATATATGTTGTGCGCGATCGCGCTGCGCAAACGATCGATCGATCGTTCAAACGCCTAACCTAACCTAATCAATGTTTTTCCCTCCCAAGGCAAGGCCGGGTTATTTTTTTTTTTTTTTATTTTGAAATTTCAGGCACCGTCAATTTTAGTCAATCGTGAGATGGGGTTAGGTTAGATTATGTTAGGTTGGGTTAGGTAAGGTTGGGTTGGGTTAGGTTAGGTAAAGTAAGATTAGGTTAGGCGTTTGAACGATCGATCGTTTGCGCAGCGCGATCGATCGCGCACAACATATATACTGTACATACTGTACCCAGGACCATGCACCGGACGGTGCATTGGGTCGCCTGCGCCTATTACAAGGGGAGCTGGAAGCTATACTACTACTGCCCTCATTTCATAGGGTTGCGGGTTCAGTACTGTTGTTCTCTCACACACGGTCTCTGTTTCCAAATAAACTAAATTTTTGGTTACTGCCGTAAAAACATCTTCTTTGATCTGGGTTGCAACAAACGTAGACTTTCAATCATAGTGAATGAATCTCAGAATCACATAATTTTCATTATCAGTTGCGATTTCCGGCATCAATCTCTTTTATTTAAAGTTTGCGACTCAAACACGGGCACGCTGAGAACCTCGGCCTGATCATTCAGTCGAGCTGGAAGAACCTCTCGGAAGCGGGTACGACCAGCACCGTCATTGGCCACTATAGTTCTTGGTTCACTGTTGTTCAACCTCCGCGACTTGTGTAGCATCTCGACAGCAAACACCATTGTAGCAATAACCATTCCTGCTCAGAAAAAGTATACAATCAGCGTTGAGAAACAATACATCCAGGGAACGTGAAGCAGCATCTCGACACTAAAGTGGCGATAACCATACCTTCAAAGACCTGTTGCTAAAGCCTCGATTTTGTATCAAATTCTTGGAGGTTGTTTTGTTATCATTTACACAGCAATACACAGTGCAGCCTGTATGACTCATACAGCATTAACAGAATAGTATTATTCCTGCTAGAAATACATGGCTAAAGCATTCATTTCATGCCTAGTTTTAAAAAGTCTATTTGCTGCTATCGCATAATCGTATATATTTAGTAGGAAACTACTAAGTGAAACCTGTACAGTAATTTAATATACACTGGTTTGCATCATTATGAGGTTTAGGATTCCTCAAGTGTTTCTATATGATTTTTGCATTCTGAATTCAGAAATGTAAGGAATTTTTCCCAATCAGGTCAGGTTTTCATTGTATTTCAATTTTAAGAACATAAATTATTGGAAATAACGTGTTTTCTAATGAATTTCCCGAATACTAAAATTCAATTTTTTTAATAAATTTATAAAAGGGATTGTAGAGAGGGTGTATAAGTATTTTATCTTTTCTTTCAAGAAAGCTATGAATATACGTTGAGTAACAGCCAAAATGGCAACACCGTAAGTAGGGACAATGAATTACCAGTTATTTTATCTATCTATTGTAATCAAATTTCTAGGCAACCACCAAAATCGAGAATATGAACGTGTTATGAATTAGCTCCTGAAAAACTGCGAAGCTCTACGTGTATGCATGGCCATTCTAACTAAATATTTGTTTCGCATTTAGACTATATTCTGGAAAACTGTGGTGATTTGAGCGAAGAGATATGAGAGCGTTTTCTCAAGGATATTCGAGTAATGAAGGAGATGCGCAAGGGCCGCTGGGAAGTGAATATGATTGCAGGCTACTGCTGGTGCCTCAAGAGGGATGCTCCAACTGTACAGCGCAGACGAGACTCTGGGCGATAGCTAATTTTACCTTTATAGTTATCACCTAATAATTTTTTAAATACACGAAACTGTGAATGTACTTACTTACTACTTTTATGTTTCATCTTGAAGTTCACGTGAACTCTAGTTGTGTACTATTTAAGGCACAGATTGCACATTTTCCATTATTTATGCGGTAGCTTTCTTAAAAATATAAACATTAGTATCTGGTTTTTATTAGTTTCCTTAAAAGTAAAACATCAAAGAATCTGACCTGATTGAGAAAAACGAGTTACATTACCAAACTCAGCATGCAAAATGCATACAAGATCTGCTAAGAATCATCAAACCGCTGCAAAAAAAAATTTTAATGCAGCCCAGTGACAATGATTAACTAGTAATGCATTTCTTCATGGTTTTACGCTTATCAGAGGTCGTCCACATTCAGTGTGTCAAGGGAATGCTATGGATAGGCTCGGTCAGAGTAATTTTATGACCTTTACTTTAAACTTGCGGAGAACTAAGCAATCGGCATCGTTGACTGCTGATGATTCTAGCTGCGCAGTGCACAAAGAACATCTTAAAAGCGAACACATTCATCGATAATTTTTACTTTAGAAGTTACATATACATGGCCAGAAGAAAATTTCCATGTGGCAAAATCGTCACTAGAAAGATCCGTGTAAGTGGTTGCCCTGGAACAAATTCATTCGAGATATTTCATGGGCAATATCAGATAAACTCCAACTTCCCCAAGATCAAAATTGTAGATGCAAAGAACGAGAAGAGAGTTACAAAACTCGCCCTCTAATCGAATACGCTTCGGAGACTAGTTCTATCATTAACTTAATTCTGCAAGCAGGTACAGAGAATTGAAATAGTTTAGGAACCCTTTTGCGCCCAGCTTTTTAATATGTGACTGAAAGATGGGATGAGTTTTGCTTCCCGCCATTGATCGATTGCGCAGCGAAACCCAGTTAAGCAGAGCTTGTGAACTTATCTTATCCAAAAACTCAATAGTAATTGGTAAGCTATCTAATCAGTGGGCATTTTGGCTTATGATTGAAGCGTGTTATGAAGCAAATATGAATAACGTTTGTGATGACAAAAAACTCACCGCTATTCGTGAACAAACGTAAGAATTTCAAAGTGCAATACGCTTAAGCGCTGAATTCAAGTAAACGGCGATGGCGGCCGTAAGAGACCCAGGACTCGTCCGATTGGGTCAAAGTCAGCGCACCTATCTCAAGTTTTGAGCAAGTCAAGTCGAATAGGCTAAGCTTAGATCGACCTTGGCGACACACTCGAACGCGTCCCATATCTATCGTAGGTACTGTAGTGAAAACTCCAATCTTTCATGATCAAATAGGTGACTGCTTCACAGTGGATGGAAAAAAATAGTTTCGTTGTGTTTTAGAGCGCAGATAATTCCTATATTTATGGCAATTGTTGTATAACTAGGTAAACTTGGCGCGTTGTAGGTTAATGTAAAATTTCATAGCAAACAGTGCACATTGCAATTCTCTTCTAATCGGAGAGATTAACTCGAACACCTCGTGGAGGAACACGATGACCCACAAGGGGCTGAAAGAGCTGAGATAGCAGTTTTGGCATTTTTCAGATCTAGGTCAACCCGCTTGAAGGCCTGCAGAAAATTGCAACGACAGCTCAATTCCTTCTAGTAGTTCTTGGGTGGGGAGACATACAAATATACTTATATGCGTATATATAAATACGTATATACGTATACAGAACGAAAATATTATCACCTCTCTCACTTTGTTCGATGTTTAAAAGTGGATGAACTATAGCCGCGTGTATGTTGACTGGGCACCCCTTTATTGCTCTGAAAACTCAAATTCTTGAGCTCGACTCGACTTCGTCTCACTGTGCCAATCAGTGGAGCCTTTCTTTTCCATGGGGTAGCAGGAAAACATGTGATTTTTAGTTAATGCGTATTAATATGCACAGTGTCTCAACATAATGTACTTTCAACCCCTTGAAGAAAACCTTATATTCCGCTTACATTTGTTGCTTATGAAAATCTTAAAGGGTTAACTGCTTTTTGCTTTTTTTTCGAAAGCCTCATCACCAGGCTAAGTAGCTCTTACCGGAAAAGTAGCGGAATTTTCCATTAGAAAACTAATGCTCATGTAGAATTTGACACCCATGCCTTCAAAACAATGCCCTGTCCAAGAACCATCTGCCTGGTTCTGAACACCTGAACGGCAACCTGAAGCAGCACAATATTGTTTCATTGTTTAATGTAAAATCAGTTATAGTTTAGCATTCAGTGTTGAAAGGAATGCTAAGTCAAGTACCCTCACCGCCAGCATAGAGCAGCATGATTCCAGCAAAGTCCCAGAAGGCGAGGGGCCGCAGCACGCCCGAGTGGCGCTCCTTCTTCTGGCAGTGAGTGGCGTTGGACATGGCCCTCCTCATCCAATGGTCCAGAATACCAGCCTCTCGCAGGGGAACAATTCTGTTGCGAAGTTTATGTCATGTGAAGAGCTGCGTTCCAGTGGTAGGGACTGGAGGATTCCCAAATTAACGATAATTTTTGCTGTCCACAGTGCTCTTCAAATATACTCTTACGGAAATGTCCTCAGTTTCGGCCAATCAATGACGATAAGTATGCCGGTAAGAACGCCACCTTGCTACACGTAATCAAAATTTGGGGAAATTATCTAATGCGCACAACTATGGAAATTACATAAGCGCAGTTGTTATCTTCGTAAGAACCGTATTATTTTCTTCTGTGAAATATAAGAGAATGTCGCACTTATTCAACACACAATTATCTATCTATCTATCTATCTATCTATCTATCTATCTATCTATCTATCTATCTATCTATCTATCTATCTATCTATCTATCTATCTATCTATCTATCTATCTATCTATATTATACTAA
>LQNS02000210.1:111392-129655 GCA_001587735.2 Parhyale hawaiensis
GACCGGTCATTCATTCTCTTCCTATTTTTTTCTGTCTTCACCTTTCTTCCATTTTCCTCTACCTACTAACATCTCTCCCACTATCGTCTAATTTTCTCCTCTCTTCACTCCACTCACCGTTGAGCTGGGCCTCAAGAACGAGCATGATCAATTCCGCAGTTCCATGGGCAAACAACTGAAATACGTTACATATAACAATTTGACTTTGCTTACAGCCTGGGTGTTGAATATTCGTTAGAGAAGCAGAGAATCTGTTGATAGTAACCGAACGGGCCGCTCCTTGACGGGTAGAAGAGGACGGCCGAATAGTGGGTGGTCTATGCCCAGCTAAATAACACCTACTTTTTTTTACGAAAGTGAAGACGATCGCAGTGACGACCCAACGGGTCACGGGTCGCCTAGTTAACACTAAATTTGCTTCACCTAGATTGAATAGGTTCTTAAAATTGAAAACAGCTGCGTATTTGATATTATGACAACAGTTGATACAAGCCTAAGCAGCTTATGAAAATGCTGCCTCAATTCTACTTAACAGCAAATGGGTCGGAATATCACTTCTTTACTACTTTCAAACTGTTACAAAGAGATGGGTCAGTTTCATGTTAACAGCAACTGTTTATGAGAACAGGATTTTCATCGTATCATACAATGTACGAATACATTCTGACTATGAAAAAAAAATCAGGTCAAAAACTATAAATCAGTCAGGCATGAGGACTTGCTCTAGAGAATCATACTAATGATAATCTATTGGAATTTTTTTAGGGAAATAAACTCCACAACATTTGAGTAAGGCTTTGCTCCGACTTACGTTTTGTCGAAGACTTTCCTCAATGGTGAACCCTTCGGGAAAACATAGCCCATCGTAGCACCGCCTAAAAAGCCTGTTTTGGTCAGCGTCACGGGGCATCTCGATGTCTGTAACAAATGGGAATGATGTTGTGATTTGGCATATCCCTGTGAGTCCGTACGGCAGCTGCGAGATCAGTGGAAGGCACACAAGTTGCGCAGTTATATTTCCGAGTATCTTCCTGTGGTCAGCTCATACAACACGAGTTTCAACGAAAACAAAGCTTTGAACTGCTAAGATATGAAAAGCAATGTCGTATAAAGCTGGGGATGGATGCGACAATGAAAGAAAAGCAATTTTGAAAATATTTTGGAGTAAGAACGCAAGAAAATGCCACTTTCGACTTCCATATGTGGTTAGAGCTGCAACCGGAGAAACTAAACAGAGCGGCTGGGCGCTCTGAACCTTTTCATCAGACGAAGCTGATGCCATAGTCACACTATTGAGACAATTAATATTCCCGGTTAGTATTCCGTTACTATTTAATAATAGGTACAAAGTGGTCGAAAAAATACTAGGAAGACTATAGTCTAACCATTTTATCAAGGCTTTTCGGCCGTGGTCAAATTCCTTCTCTCAGAATTACCCACAGAATTGGCACCGCAATGAAGGAATTTGACCACGACCGATCTGCCTTGATAAAATAGTCACACTATAGAGCCTATTCAGAGCAGATTCACAGGTAAAATTAAGAGCAAGCCGTGGCTCGACTATCCATTATAGTAAAAGTGAATGAGTGAAAAGTTCACAAATACTCAGAACGACTTAGACTGAATACTAAGAAGCACATCACGAATATGTGTGTATTTGAATGAAAATTTCCAAAGAGATAAGAATTCCTACGCGATGGGCTAATAAAACATTAGTATTTCCATTGAAAACGCTTTGCGTTGAGCAAAACGAAAGCTTGGGTCAATAAAACTAAGATCTTGAAGATGTCTATTAATTCATTAAACATATATTAGTATGCAAACAAAAATGTTTTAAAAAGCCAAACGCCTGATTCGTTAGTGGAAGATTAGCGTATACCTCTGCCAAGCAAGGCAGTGTTAACGACAATTCCTAACTGGTCCAGAAATTACGGTAGGATTTCCTCTTTGTCATCACCAAAATTATTATTGGAACGAACCGATTATCACCAATATATTTCATCATTTGTGTCTTTGAACGTTTCTAACAATTCCTACAATTTCAATGAAGATCCACTCAAAGCTGTTTGAATTATGTTACTGAAACTATAAAAACAAACGTAGGAACAAATTAGAACGCCTCGTGGTGTAAGACCATCACCCGCGGTAGAGGGCAGATTCAACGCTGTCATCTTTATGGCCAGATTACTCTAGAGTTTTGGCCAATTTCACATCTCAGTTAACCCATCTGACTGCCTGAAAACACAATTCTTCTTCTTATTATTATTATGACTCAACTCCTCTGCTCTTTTTTGGGTGGACGGACAACAAAATTCATCGGCGTCAGTTTTGCTTGCCAGCTGATTCAAGGTTTTTGGCTTTGTTCACATCTACTTGAACGCACCTGACACCCTACAAAAAATATATTATGAGCATTATTCCGCTGTTTCTGCCAGTTTTTGGGTGGAGTTAAAGATTCAACGCCGCCGTTTTTAATGGCCAGCTAACTAAAAATTGTTTGCTACTATTAACATCTCCGTTAACCCACCTGACTGCCTAAAAAAATTATTATTGTTATTATTACTCAACTCTTTTTGCCTCTTTTTGGGTGGACAGGCAACAAAATTCATCACTGTTAAGTTTTATAGCGAGTTAATTTTAGTTTTTTGGGAGTGGTCACATCTAGGTCAACCCACCAGACTCCCTGCAAAAAATTAGGAATATTGATCAACTCCTTCTACCTCTTTTTGGGTGGACAGGCAAATATACAAAATATATATATACTTAAATCATCAACGAAAAGACTATCACCTCTCTCACTTCGTTCACGGGTGATAACAAACGAGCAAACGGATCAACACAAAAATTTGGTCAATTGTTTCTAGTAACCCTATCAACACCTGTAAATTTCGTAAAGATCGGCATAACTTTTTTAGTTATGCCAAAGAGAGAGAAAACAGAGGAAGACAATCACACGGTTGAACGGATCATCACCAAAAAATACTAATTTGTTTCTCGTAACGTACTTAGCATCCCTGTAAATTTCGTGAAGATCCGTTCACAACTTTTTCATTTATCTTGGTGACAGAGCCAGACAAACTCGACAAAAACATAACCTCCTTGACGGAGGTAATAACACGAAAGCAAATAAAAGTAATTGAAACTGGAGCACTCTAAGAACGCATGCCTCCTCCAAGTAAGGCAACGTTAACGAAAAAATCAAATTGATTCTGAAACTGTGATTTCTTTTTATCAGCACCAAAATGTAGTCACTTGTGCCTTTTGGCAGTAATAACAGCTTCTGTAATTTTCTTGAAGATGCTTTGGTAACTTTTGAGCTATGTTTATGACCCGCGAGCGAAGCGAAGAGCGGTTATAATGTTTCCGGTGAAGATTTAAGTTTGTATATATATTTGTGTCTCCACCCAAAAAAGGAGGGAGGAGTTGAGCAATGTTCATAATTGTTCGCAGGGAGTCAGGTGGGTTGAATTAGTTGTGAATAATAATAAATCTGTATAATTAGCTGTCCATCAAAAATGACGGCTTTGAAATTTGCCCCATAGCAGGTGATCAGGTGATAGTCTTACGCCCTTGGGCGTTCTAATCTGACAATCATTTTGACAAACATATTAGTCAAAAAAGCAAACAAACCACCCGATCTTCACCAAATTTATCATATATGTTTTTGAGCATTTCTAACAATTGCAGAAAATTTCATGAAGATCCGCTCAAAATTTTTCGAGTTATTTTGCTAACAAACATAAAATTAGACGCAGAGACAAACAAACAAACAATCAGAAAAAGAGATCGTCACAAAAACTTAGCCATTCATTTTTCGTGATGTACTTAACGATTCACCTTTATTTCATATAAGTCCGTACATAAGTTTTTAATATCATAAATTAAGGTACTAATAAAGAGGTAGACAAACAAATACAAAAACGGTTGAACGGATGTTCATCTGTTCCTCCTAACCTACCTAACAATTCCTGTAAGCTTCATAAAGGTTCGTCCATAACTTCTTGAGTTATCTAGGTACCAGACCAACATAAAAACTGGACGAAAACATAACCTTTTTGGCGGAGGTAACCACTGGGGTTAATGTACAGGTACAGACCTGACTGTATAGTACGTGCTGGGACATCAACAGCAGCATTCTGTGTCCAATAAACGCTATTTTCTTCGTCGTGATCATGCGCAGTACTTCAGCAAAGTCATTAGTTATCATGGTGGTCCGCACCGCCCGTCCGAGGGGTGAGTCCGGCGATGATTCCTGTGACAGGAAATATCAAAGAGTTTAGAATATAACAAGAGGGGTAACTCCAGGGCAGGTTTTATCCCTGTCGCTTCAAAAAGGCCGCAAGTGGCACTCGTGACGTCTTAATTAAGCAAGGAGGTTGAATTTGTTCATTCAATCTCCCACATGTTTTGTTGACTGTTGTGCAGCGTCCGATGAGTCACAATCTAAACTTGCAAAAAAATAGCGGTTACAGTCCTCTACCATTTTTCCATTTAAATATGTTGGGCAACGATACCTTTCATAATTAGGAACCATAAATCAATATATTTTATACCCAATGATACAATATTCCTTAAGGATAGGAGCTTAGAACTCTTTCTGCTATCAAAACTACATTTAAAGGTGTGTATTCGCTGGTGCGATCATCGCAGTGCGATCATCGCAGTGCGATGTTCGATAGTAGACCGTTTTCCTTGACACGACTGCGTCAGTGCGTGTGCGACTGTTGCTGTATGAGAGATCAAATGACTCAGTATACAGTACACTAAAATAGAGAGTGTACAGAATTCGTAAGTCAAACTGGAAAACATATAAACTAAAATGATATATTAACTACTATGGAAAGGCATTCAACACTAATAATATTTTGAAAATATCTAAGTATGCAGTCCCTTTTCCAAAGAAAAATGACATTTGAAACAAAGAACACGGAGCCACTTCATCAGCTGTAACTGGGGTAATGTCAGCAAAATTCTTAAAACTTTATTCGATTAAGGGTCCAATGTCATGGACATTATGCATAAACAGCTAATATAATAGAGAATAGCTGAATTAATAGTAGCTATCATTTAAACTCTCCAAGCTACGTCGGCACCATAACTGTGAGTAAATTTGTTAATTCATTCGGTATTTAAAAAAGTACAAATTATGGATGTTAAACTCGGTTTCCTCACCTGGTTTTCCAACCTTCTTTGCAATCTCTGCCCATACGTTGTCTTTGACCCTATGGTCCTTGTATTTGGCATGTGACAATTGCCACAGCGAAGTATGTTTAGCAATTTCCTCCACCAACAATTCATCTTTTTTCGGTGACAAACTAGGAGCCATTATGCAGCACACGTACCCTCACAACGCCAATAAACGCATGCGACTGCGACTATATTCACCCTCTGCCCGCACGACTATTTGAAGCCTGCGATCATCTCATGCGGCTGTTGCGACGATCGCACGAAGGAAAACACCACCATAGGAATAGCATTCAATTAGTGCCCTGCGACGGTTGCAGTGCGATGATCGCATTGATCGCACCAGCGAAAACACACCTTTAGGGCGACATATTAGAATAATTCACGGTGCTAAAAATTCTAAACTCTTCGGTAGGATGAAAATAATCATCAAGTCTGCGGGTGAAACACTTCAAGTTAATGATAAAAATACAGTACGGTGCTAGGACTGTGGCTTGGTTTATACTGATGATGAGTTCCGATAGGTAAAGTACAACTTAAGAGTTAACATGAACTGCAAGAGCCAGAAAAGAGCTTATAGAACTAACTTCTCTCAGTAGGATAATAATATTTTACTGCAGTTGCCCTGTACGCTTATATTCTAGCTATGGCAAGTCACCAAAAACAAGAAAAGATATGACATTAAAGTAATAGACTTACAAGGCCCTGTTGGTAGATGCTCTGTCCGCCCGCCATGACGTACCGGAACTCGTCTTGGTTCACCAAGTCTTCCAGTGTGTCGAAAGGAATTTCAATCTTCGGCAGGATGATCATAGACTTGAGGTTACACCGATACATGTTCGCCACAACGAATGAGATAAACATCCAGAGCCCCGTTGTGAAGAGGATCACATTGGCAGGGTTTGGTGTCCAGGGTATGGCTGTAGCAGACAAGAACAATATAATTATTAAGTTATTCTCAATTCACTGCCAGCTCACTTACTTTGACGAGCAGGGAAGAATATAACTTCAGTAATTATTAGAAAATCGGCAGCTTTAGAAAATCGGTATCACAGCTACATCTTACTGTGTTAACCAGCCAAAATTTCTGCAAAATTTAACGTCTTCAATTGCGACCTTCTTCGACCATCCCACCTGATGAGCTGAGGACAGCGAAACGTACGTCGTGGGTGACCAAATTTCTACTTTGCGTTTCTCTTTCTATTTTTCAGTAATTATTATAATTTTGACAAGTGTTGCGTTCAATTAAATGATATGCTAGTATTATTGACTGGAGAATTTTTATGAAATTTGTACTGCAACTGCTGTATACCTGTTAAGTGCAGGTATACGGTATGTAGGAGGCCCTACCAGAAAGGGAAGAAAAACAAACGAAACAGAAACCATTTTGCAAGTCTTAGCTAGCCTGCCATATGCGCCGTATCTTTCTACGAGGAGTTAAATTTCGTTTACATGGATATGCAACAAAGCTTCATCCAACAACAATTTTCTGCGAAGTAGTATTCTCAAATGCTCCCTAATGTCCATTTAAAACTTAAAGGCAAGAAATTAATAGCAGAAAAACGATTGTCATAACAATTAGTTACGACATCTGTTGAATAGTGTTTACAAAGAAAAAAATAATAAACCGAGTAGTGTCTTTTCACGGTTTCATTTTTTCCCAAAATCCATAGATTACACTATGGTTACAAATACCAACAAGTATTATGGGTAATTGCCAAAACTTCAGCTGCAAGGCTTCTAGTGTAACTACTGTATAAGCTATAAAGAGCTAGGAGCAATTAGCAACTAGCTAGAGCACTCTGACAGTGCATACCTCAGACAAGCAAGGCAATATTAGCAAAAAATTAAGTTGATGCTCAAACCAGGATTTCCGTTTTTAACATCATTTGGTCATTTGAGCCTTTTGACAGCAGTAACAGTTTCTGTAATTTTTGTGAAGAACCGTCCTGTAACTTTTCCAGTTATGTTCTTGTAAACGCTAAGACGGACATTATTTAATCACACATATACTTACGAACCGATCATCATCAAAATTTACTAATTTGCACCCTTTAGCATTTCCATTAATAAATTTATTTTTTATGTTCTGACAAACGTTAGTCAAACACACAGACGGACGAACCGATCATCTCCAAAATGTGGTCATATGTGGCTTTTAATATTTCTACCTCTACCTACAAATTTCATGAATATCTATTCATAACTATTTGAATTAAATCTAGACAAACTTTTTGACAAACATTAGTCAAACACCCGAACCGACTAACAGACCATCACCAAAATTTGGACATGTGTGTCTTCCAACATTTCAAGCCTTTTAAGTTATGTTACTGACAAAAATGGAAACAAACTTAGAGACGAACAAACTGACAAACAAATCAACACAAAATTCTGGCCATTTTCTCCTAGTAAAATATCCAACTATTCCTGTAAATTTTATTAAGATCTGTCCATGACGGTTCTAGTTATGCTACCAAGAGAAAAAGAGACAGAGAGGCATACAAATAAACAAATGAACGGATCTCTACCATGGGTAATGATCTGTTTCTCCTCACAAACTAAACAGTCTCTGTAAATTTCGTAAAAATTCGTTCATAATTTTTTGGGTTATTTTGGTGACAGACAGATAAAAAGACAAGCTCGACAACAATATAACCTCCTTGGCGGATGTAACTATAGAAGTCATAAACAACTGAAACTGCAGCACCTGGAAGCCATAAGAAGCTAAAGCCATTGCCTACTATGAACTAGAACCCATAACTAGCTAGATGCAGCGATTTAGAAGCCATTACTATCTAAAAACCATAAGCAACTGCAAACTATAATGATGTACAACATGTAGATATGAGCAAGCAAAATGAATAATAGTATATCCTTCATTACAAAATCGATGGAAAAGAATCATTAGATACGAATATAACCTAGAAGAAATCGCTCTTATTTTTGTGACCTACTGATGTCTTAGTCTTAACTTATCTTGCTTCCTGATAAATTCGTTTCTTGAATCATTATGAACAATTTGCTCTTGTCTGATGTCCCTATGCTAACTAAGAAATATTTCATTGTAGTTTGCGTCAATCAATATCAAGATGGAAGCGTTAAGAAAAGTAGATCGTCAAATATATTGCAGTTAACAAACGATTACATCTGGACCCGATCTTCCCTTTCATTGAAAGGCTTGTCTCAATCTGGAGGCGTGTTCAGGCGATAGTCTCCATGTCTCCATGCGTCCTACTCTCCGCCCTAAAGCCTTGCTGAGTGTCCGGTTGAACAACAGAAAACTGCACAACTTTACGGGTTCTTATTTGCTTCAAATTTGAACCGAGATCCGTAATTTTACAGTGACGCTTGTTAATCCAGCTGCCGTTACGGCTGCTATTTTTTTATTTTTTGATAGACACACAATATATGTGTTTAAAACGACGCAACGAAACATTCGGAAGCTGTTTAGCATGTATAGGGACCAGACGGCCAACGTGTGAACATAACACGTAAAGTTTTATAGGGTCGGATTGTTTGAAGCCTCGTTAAGTTTAAAAAAGTACCGTCAGTGTGCAATTGCGAGCACAACTGTAATGGCACAATGGCTAAAGTTTCATAATTTTCTCGTTAACTTAAAAATTTAGTATCTGTCAGTGAATACATGCATAATATACTGCTTGAATTAATAATCACCCTGTGATCCTAGCATTGATAGAATCAGTATGAGGAGGGGGCAGTATCTCAGCCGGAATATCGGTACGTCCTTAGAAGCAAATGCATTTCAAGTTGCCCAGTTGTAAAATGTGCTAGACAAACCAGGCCCCACAGATGCAACGCGTTCTGACAGAGACTCACACTGGCTGAGCAGAGAACCAACGGAGAAGTGCACAGCCCTCCAGCCTGGCTCGCTCCTAGCCGCAACGCTTGGAATATCGCTGCCCCTGTGGATACAATTTTCATTGTCTCTTATTCGTTGGAACCGAGGACATCCAGGTTCCATACTTGTTAAAGGTTTTTTCAAAACTTCCACTGGATTTTTATTATTTGATTGGCCGAGCTTTCGACCATCTCAACGATAGTCGTTTTCAAGGCAAAAAACTTCAAGACCCGTGAGTTATGACAGCTATATACAATGTATCTAGAATACGGAACAGCATTTTGTTTTGCCTTGAAAACGACTATCGTTGCGATGGTCGAAAGCTCGGAAAATTAAATAATAAAAATCCAGTGGAAGTTTTGAAAAAACCTTTAACAATTTTCATTGTATTAGGTAATTTCTCTAACGCAGGTAAATTTGAAAGACATCTGTAGAGAATATACCTCAATTCATACTTAAAGCCCTTAACATCGTAGTTAGAGAGTCAGAAACTTATATGTACTCCATTTATTATAGCTCTCTTTGTAGTAACTTAAAACAGAAGTCCATTGATCGCTTATGGCTATGACACATGCTAGCCAAAAGAACGAGATCGTTATCCTTTCGTCCGAATGTTATGTTGATCTCTTCTAAACACAGCTTTGAGATTGCCAAGAAATGGTGTAAACATGTTTACCGCCAGCTCATTTTGCTCAGCAAGTGCTGTTAGTTAACTTTCGGACAGCTAATTACATGTAGAGCTATTTATAATTCAAAATTCTTTGCAAGTCGGCGCCATTTCTTTAGGCACATCAATGCATTCGGAAAAAAAGCTGACGATGCTCGTTCTTTTGACTAGCGTATGTCATCGGCATTACGTGTTGCTCATAACGGCATACTTCGCCGATTTCTGACTGCACCGATGTCATCTAGGACAAGTCTGATATTTAACTCAACAGTGCCCTGACTCTGAGGGCCAAGGCCAGCAAATGGGCCAGAGCCGGGGAATCAGGATAAAAAATATATCAAACTTATTAAACTAACAGTCATTCGTAATGGCCCTGAGTGCAAACGGTCCGTCTTATATCTACGGTAGCAGCAAATTCTGTGCCCAGATGAAGGTCAACCAAAGTGGCGCAATGGCGTCTGCCATGTAAGAATACTGAGATCGTTTTTCTTTGCTCATAACCTGAGGAATAAGTTACTTTACTTTTTACCATGTTTGTTTTCCCGGAGTAACTAACAACGAAAACTATTATTATCATTTTTGTATGAACAGAGTTGTTTCAATATAAATTATAAGTTGCAATTGATAATTTTAACTACATTTAAATTGATCTCCGTTTGCGATAGTAAAGGCTTTTTTTCCTTATTTCGTTACTAGGATTGAATAGTAAAATATCGGAAGACGTGAAAAGAATATGCAAAGTGAGTGTTCTAACACCCAGTTAAAACAGACGGTAATGTCAATTATTGACGCTTACTTTTGAACAGGTTTTCGCAACTGAAAAAATCGATTGTGAATGTGTTCAAAACATGCTCCAAATAGTCCCTAGTCAAAATTCTCGTGAACTATATAAACGGAAAGAAAGCGTATGTACACGGAAAAACCGCATAGTTTCAGGAGCTGAGTTACATGCCTCCTAGTCGCATTCCAAGAGTCGTAGACGGAGTCGTAAAGGAAGAAGAACACCATGAGGACGAGTATCACTGCCAGCAGCATGGCGACCAGGGACAGCCACACCTGAGAATATCAGTCTAAATAAAGATGCTGTAGTTGAATATGCGCACAGCGGTGAGTTTTGAGTGCAGATTTATTTCCTGTCGAGTCCACTGTTGCCATGTAATAAATTAGTTGCCTATACAACGCTGGTACAGGGCTGTTACATGACCATTGACCAGTTGACAACACGATACCTTGCCTTGACTGTCCACTGAAATTTCCAAATGAGGCTGATAGTTTATAGATTAAACATCAATAAAAATTTTTTCGGGAAGCAAAACGATCTCAAACGAAAAGTACATGGTTTTCGGTGATGCAAGAAATGTGTTTATCCGCAAGAAACGTAAGTTCGTAGCTATATACCATCTATGGACGATGATAATTGAAGCTTGAGACAGCAAAATGATCTAGAGATGGCTAAAACAAAGTTTGCAATTTACCGTTGGCTAGTGATCACGCATGCGTGTTTCTTTCCAATAGAAACATTTTACGTCGCCAAGAACAGTTTATTTTTGCTTCAAGTCGGTACGTTGAATGAAACAAATTTCTCATTTGCGAGGAGTGGACAGTGAAGGTATCGTGTGCTCCGTGGCTGTGAGAATGTTGCCCAACAGCCACATCCAGCATGAGGCTCCTGCAGGAAAGACAGTAGAACTTGTAACAGCTGCTGCACTTACTGTTGGATGGTTTTCAATTTTTGGCGGTTACTGTAACACTATGGCAGCAGCGCCACAGCTGCTATCTAGCCATGGTACTGAATCTTATTGTGGTTACAGTATACGGCAGTAGTAAATCTTCCCACAGCTAGTGTACTAACCTTGGTATAGGCTAGTTAATTTTGATGTGATTACTGTACTACACATATTACTCAATCTTACAAGTGCTACGCTAACCACGCTATTAAACGGTTTAGCTACTGCACTTACCATTAAGATTTAGCTTTACAGCTACTGTAATAAACACGGTTGTAAATCTCGCTGTACTTCTGGTATAGCACTGCCGCAAATTTAAAAAGCGAAAGTGCTCTATATGCCACTGCAGTAATTCCTAAAAGAATGGTGTTTGATTTTAAAACGACTAACCTAAAACACATCGAGAAAGGAGGAGGAAAGTTAATTTTCCCGTAAATAACATCAGTTAAAATATTCTCATTAAAGAAACATGTATATTTCAAGTTAATTTGCAGATTATCTTCGTTCGACTCGACTCACGTGCAACCTATTCAAAACCACTCATGATATAGCAAGAAAGTGCGCTGTAAATACCCCGGTTACTGCACTGCACACCATTGTGATAAATTTTATTACCTCCGCTGTACGTACAATCCACGGTTATCAGTCTTATTCCTTATACTGTGCAAACTATGGTAATATATATTATTAACCCTGCTGTACAAACTACTACTTCTGCCAAAAACTACCGGTAATAACCATAGTAATACGTAAATCGTACCACAGACACTGCAATGAGCGCAGTTCTTAACCCTAAATACAGTCACAGCTCTATTAACCTTGGCAGTAAATGGAAGCAAAAAACCTGCAATGTTGGGTTTCAGCGCAGGCGTCTGGTACAAGATGACGTAGTCCTGGAAGTAAAGAGGTGACGAATAGTCCACAACTTGAGCCCTTTGCTCCGAGACGAACGCCGCGCTGCCGCTCAAGTCCACTTCCTAAAGGAATGAAAACGTACGAAGGGGCAGTGAACAAGTCCGTGCTTTGGGGAACAGAAAGTGCAGCGAGCCTCCATTTGCACAGAGGGTCGGGTCCGGACACGAGCCTGGCTTCTTATTGAAGAGAAAGTACCTACCCCTTTGAGTGCTTTGAGAGTCTTCTGACGAAGTCCAGGTGACGTTGCGCGCATCACCTCATGTATGTGAAGTCACGATGCTGAATGTCTTCTCTTGGGTCGCAGTTAGCAACCAATACAAAGAGAGAGCCAACAGTAAATTATCTCTACAGTGCACGTAACCGCTGATCGTAGAACTCCTGAAACCATATTTTAAAAGGAAAATTTTAAACATTAGCAGTTATAGTCTGACCATTTTATCAAGGCGGTGCGGTCGTGGGCCAATTTTTTCTATAGCGGTGCCAATTTTATGAGTATTTCTGAGATTTCTCTATATACAGGTAGTGGGCGGGGCTAAGATATCGGCCGAACAAGATCTCAGAAATACCCATAGAATAGGCAACGCTATAGAGGAATTTAACCACCGCCGAACTGCCTTGATAAAATTGTCACACTATGAAGAATGTATTCGTGCCCCAGCTGGCAATTCTTGCTTTGCAAATCATAAGTCTTAAGGAATGATGAGTAGTATACAATAGCCCTTACCTTTACACAAGATGTACCATACACCCTTACTTTTACAAAGTACGCCATATACCCTCATCTTTCGGAAGTGTCTCAGAAACAGGTTATGGCCGTGAACTATAGAACTGTGCAAACAGTTCTCCTTATCTTATTTACTGCTTATTCTCTTCAGTCAAATATCTTCTGTGGATGCGAAAATATGTTTATTTCTTTTTAGAAGTTTATCAACGTTTTGCTGTTTGTATTGCTATGGGATGAAATTCATAGATATTTTCCGAGGAATGTGAATAATTGATTGAGATAAAATATTAAATCGTCCGAGTACTGATCAGCCAAGTTTAGCTGTGTGTAAAATATCGCTTTGCACAAATATTTGCCTGTGTTAGAAGTTTTCTCGCAAATAACGGGTTTGCTGCAGAGTAAGATAAATAATACAATCCGGATAACCCTAAATTTCAGGTTTGCAATATTTCTAGTTGCACATCAGTACTATACAATTATTCACGTCGTGTTTTTATTTATTTATTTATTTAATTATTTATAAATTTATATCTTTCCTGTCACGCTCTATGGGAATAAGATAGGAGAAAATTCAGATTTGAAAATGAAAAAAAAAAGTGGGGACCTTGCAATCTTTTTCTTCAGTATTAGATAGGGAAAAAATAGAACTAATAAGACAGGAGAAAATTCAGATTTCAAAACGCGAAAAAAAGTTGGGTACCTTGGAATCTTTTTCTTCAGTATTAGATAGGGAAAAAAGGAGGAAGCCCAAAAGACGGCGGGGGTTTTGGTGAAATGTTAATTTTTTGCCGTCATTTATAATGACGGTACGGGCCACTAGTGTACCAATAAACTACAATGAATTAAGTCACTACTGAAAATGTTCTACAGAAGTCCAGTCCGCCTAAGTCTGTGAAAATTTTGGTCTCAGGTGGTGCTCAACTGAAGTCGAATCAAGACTTTGCACATAGTGTATTTTTGTGTCTCGTTTCAATTCAGTATTGCACAGCAACCAATAGGACCCCATTCTATGGCTAATATATTTTCAAATAATGAATTAGGTAAGTAATTAGACTTGAGATCTATAATGAACTAAAGAGGTGCAATACAGAGTCACAATCCTTTCCCACAGAAAGCGTGCAAGAACATGTTTATGCGCATCAACTGACTGGATGTAATACCTTAGATTCTTATCAACCAAACAATGCCATTGAGGTACTTCATTTAAATGGGTACCTATATATTGTTAGTAAGTACTCAGTTGTCAAAAATGACGGCAAAAATTCGCTAATTCAACACATTATTGTTCTTTTCAACTGTACAGGTTTTATCGCAAAACTATGCCTCATATCTGCAGGCTTGATCTTCTAATAAAGTAACAAAAGTTGTGCCATCATGAGTTTGCTGAGAGTAAATTTCCCTCGTGTAAGTAAAGGGGCGAATATCAGTTTGGAAATGGTCGGAAGTTGAAGAGCACTAAGAAACTACAGCACTCTGAAAGCGCATAACTCCTCCAAGTAAGGCAACGATAACGAAAAATTCAAATTGGCTCGGAAACCATGATTTCCATTGTATCAATTCCAAAATCTAATAATTTGTGTCTTTTAATTGTATTAAGAGTTTCTGCAATGTTTTTGAAGACCCTCTCGTAACTGTTGGAGTTATACTGCTAACACATTACGACAAACATAAGTCAAACATACAAACGAACCAACCGATCTGCTTGAAAATTTAATCATTTACGTCTATTAACATTACTAAAAATTCCTGCAAATTTCATAAAGATCCATTCTGAACTCATTGAGTTATTGCGTAACAAACATTATAACAGACACAACTCAAACATATAAACGAATCAACCGATCTGAACTAAAAATGAACCATTCTTGCCTCTTATCATTATTAACAACTTCCGTAAATTACATAAAGATCAATACAAAACTTTTTGAGTTATTCCGTAACAAACATTACGACAAACATAAGTCAAATATACAAACGAACCAACCGATCTGCACCAAAATTTAAGCATTTATATTTATTTTAGCTCTACTAAGAATTACTGCAAATTTCATAAAGATCCATTTAACATTTTTTGAGTTATTGCGTAACAAACATTATGACAAACAAAACTCAAACATAGATACGAATCAGCCGATTTGCATCAAAATGTATTCATTCAGGTCTTGTAATATTACTAACAATTCCTACAAGTTTCATACAGATTGACTGTAAATTTTTTGAGTTATTACGCTAACAAATTTAGAATTAAACACAGCAACAAACATACGAACGAACAGACGGATCATCACAAAAATTTTGACATTTACTCTTTATGATATACCTAACAACTCATGTAAATTTAACAAAAACCCGTCCATAACTTTTGAGTGATCTTGGTGACAGACAAATAGACAAACAGACAAATAAACAAACAGACAAAAGACAGACGCGACGAAAACATAACCTCCTTGGCGGAGGCAAAAGAAGTTCAATCAAATGAGTTCACCGAACATGCTAGGTGCTCACTGTATCCTGGATACCCGCAGATAGTTGACCCTTCAGGCTCAAAATTTGGCGACATTATGAATTGAAAATATCTTGTCTTCGGCTTAGCTTGAAGTTTCGACTGCCCCGCAGAAATTTAGCTAATAAGTTAAATGGATTATGTAAACTAGGAACGAAAACTCCTACCAAGAATGAGTCTCTCTAGCTATTACGAAGAAATTTAGCTAAAAAAAATATACGAAAGAGCTTATATGCACGACAGGATCAAAAGCTCTATCAGAGACACTGTTTTCATTTAGCACCCTGAAAAAAGAATCATATCAATTAGCGGGCATCAGAAAATTAAGAATGTCGATTGTCGAGCATATATTCCAGAAACTATTTGCTATCGTAATTCAGGGCTGAAGTTTGATGGTATCTCATATTGTAATTGAATTTCTCCGATCTAAATCGTTGAGAGCGTGACGGAGAGAAGGACCAACCACGGGAGCAAGCAGGCAAGTAAGACAGCAAGCAACCAACCAACAACTGTGCATTATCATATAGTGGATTTTACTTGTGGTTCCATACGTACGCACATCCATCCGTTCATTCATCTGCACGTTGCGCTTTCAGTATTAAATCGCGGAGTATCGAACTCGCAAGAAGATCTGATTTCGGCTGGAATGAATTTTAACCATAGCTGTGTTTTTGCCGCTTCTTGAAAAAATTTTCAATCTGTTTTGAAGTGCAGACATGCACATTTTTTATGCATCATATCCACGAAATTTTTATTGTTATATCACTCTATATTATGTTCACTTTGGTGATGTCTCATAACATTCTTAATATGGCCAAAACCGTAGCTAGGATACGGCACGGAAACACAAAATGGGCAATTTTAAACAGCTCCAATCTAAAGTATTTTTTCGAAGCGAAAGTGCCATGTCTAAGGAAATGCAATGACTTCTCGAGAACAGGAGGTTTTACGCTAACACAAGAATCTGTAGTGAAAAAAATAGCAGAGTCTGTTGTACTCTGTTCAAAAGCTATCGAATCCAGTAAAGCAAAAAAATGATGGGTTATCATTGAATAACCACGGGCCCCAAAATACTGCAAAAAAAATCGGTGATACCGACGGCGAAATGGAAAACTGGAATATTATGAAGGGCTAAATTATCTATAAATTAGGGTAAATAGAGCTTAGAAATCCCGTTTAAACACATAGAACAATGCAAGAAGTACCTTCGTATCTCTACGTCGATCTGAATCAGAATACAAGTGCGAATCCTTTGCTGGCAGAACATGAATTAGTGAGATCTACGGGTGAAATCAGAGTGCTAAGATAGGTTAGATGAGGTGTGTTACGGCAGATGTAGATCGTCAGGATTAGGTGACGGACATTTGCTTAGCCCGGAAAGGTTGAGTTAGAAGCGCTGCTATAGGTCAAACGAAGGTGAAAACTTTGATTCACAGTGGAATTTTCACGGGTTCTGCTAGTAATAATTGATGTGACTCTTTATGAAAAGTATTTAATTATGTTACTATCTTGAAGCACAGATTTTCATATTTGGTAGATGTGAACATTTCAGCTACCTTATGGGTTGCAGTGATTAATTATGTGAATAAGTAACAGTACTATTTGATGTGGACATACTATTGCTACTACAAAAATTGGTAATAAAACACAGCCATAACACGTCCGTCTACCAACGAACTAACTTTCCTGCTGAGCTGGCCAATGAGGCCACTCCAAGTGCCGTTTGGAAGTTGAACGCCGAACATGCCGTCAGGAGGCACCGTGAAGTTCACACTGCGGAATAAAATGTTGTTACGTCTTTTTACAGAGATAACGAACCTCTTGTTAAAATTTATACAATTTATAGGAAAAAATACCGTCATTTATAAGCCTTCCGTTTAAGTAAGCCATTCATGAACTCAATCGCGAGTCCCAAGTTCACGCAAGCGGTAAAACGAGTCCAACAATCTTCACTTAAGCTTAAGCTCTAATTCACTATTCTCGTATGTAAAGCTGATCTCCCAGTTCCAAAATTACGTCCGCGATCGTTGTTCAAGACATATTTATGTCTACCCTGAAGCATTCACAAATATCTGCTGCAATTCCCCTCAACTCTCAGGGAAAGTAATTTACACAAGAAACTAGAGCACTCTGAGAGCGCATACCTCCGCCAAGAGAGGCAACGGTAGCAAAAAATTCAAATTGATTCTGAAACCATAATTGTCTTTGTATCAACTCCAAAATCTAATCATTCGTGCCTTTTTATATTAATAACAGCTTGTTCAACTTTCTTGAAGATCCGTTCATTGCTTTTTGAGTTATAGTGTTAACAAACGTTATGACAAACAGAAGTCAAACATACAAACGAACAAACTGATCTGCACCAAATTTTGATCATTTATGTGTATTAACATTATTAACAACTCCTATGAATTTCATAACGATCCATTCAATATTTTTTGAGTTATTGTGCTAACAAGCATAAAATTAAAAACAGTGACAAGCGAACGAACAAGCAAACAGATCATTATCAAAATTTGGTCATATACTCTTTGTTATATTCCTAACAACTCATGTTAATTTCATCAAAATCCATTCATAACTTTTTGAGTTATGGCATCGAGAAAAATGAGGCAGACAAACAAACAAACAAACGGATGGACATATCTTTACCAAAAGTTAATCATCTGTTCCTCCTAACA
>LQNS02000210.1:129755-163535 GCA_001587735.2 Parhyale hawaiensis
TTTTTTTAGGGAAATAAACTCCACAACATTTGAGTAAGGCTTTGCTCCGACTTACGTTTTGTCGAAGACTTTCCTCAATGGTGAACCCTTCGGGAAAACATAGCCCATCGTAGCACCGCCTAAAAAGCCTGTTTTGGTCAGCGTCAGGGGGCACCTCGATGTCTGTAACAAGTGGGAATGACGTTGTGATTTGGCATATCCTTGCGAGTCTGTACGGCAGCTGCGAGATCAGTGGAAGAACACAAGTTGCGCAGTTATATTTTCGAGTATCTTCCTGTGGTCAGCTCATACAACACGAGTTTTAACGAAAGAAAGCTTTGAACTGCTAAGATATGAAAAGCACTGTCGTATAAAGCTGGGGATGGATGCGACAATGAAAGAAAAGCAATTTTAAAAATATTTGGGAGCAAGAACGCAAGAAAATGCTACTTTCGTATTCCACAATATGTGGCTAGAGCTGCACCTGGAGAAATTAAACGGAGCGGCTGGGCGCTCTGAACCTTTTCATCAGACAAAGCTGATGCCATAGTCACACTATTGAAACAATTAATATTCCCGGTTAGAATTCCGTTACTATTTAAGAATAGGTCCAAAGTGGTCGAAAACATACTAGGAAGACTATAGTCTAACCATTTTATCAAGGCTATTCGGCCGTGGTCAAATTCCTTCTCTCAAAATTACCCACAGAATAGGCACCGCAATGAAGGAATTTGACCACGACCGAACTGCCTTGATAAAATGGTCACACTATAGAGCCTTTTCAGAGCAGATTCACAGGTAAAATTAAGAGCAAGCCGCAGCTCGACTATCCATTACAGTACAAGTGAATGAGTGAAAAATTCACAAATACTCAGAACGACTTAGACTGAATACTAAGATGCACATCACGAATATGTGTGAATTTAAACGAAATTTTACAAAGAGATAAGAATTTACGCGATGGGCTAATAAAACATTAGTATTTTCATTGAAAACGTTTTGCGTTGAGCAAAACGAAAGCTTGGGTCAATAAAACTAAGATCTTTAAGGTGTCTATTAATTCATTAAGCAAATATTAGTATGCAAACAAAAATGTTTTAAAAGCAAAACGCCTGGTTCGTAAGTGGAAGATTAGCGAATACCTCTGCCAAGCAAGGCAATGTTAACGACAACTCCTAACTGGTCCGGAAATTACGGTAGGATTTCCTCTTCGTCATCACTAAAATTATTATTGGAACGAACCGATGATCACCAATATTTCGCCATTTGTGTCTTTTAACGCTTCTAACAATTCCTACAATTTCAATGAAGATCCACTGAAAACCGTTTGAATTATGTTACTGAAAACTATAAAAACAAACGTAGGAACAAACTAGAACGCCTCGTGGCGTAAGACCATCACCCACGGTAGAGGGCAAATTCAACGCCGTCATTTATATGGTCAGATTACTCTAGAGTTTTGGCCAATTTCACATCTCAGTCAACCCATCTCACTGCCTGAAAAAATAATTCTTCTTATTATTATTATGACTCAACTCTTCTGCCTTTTTTGGGTGGACGGACAACAAAATTCATCGGCGTCAATTTTGATTGCCAGCTGATTCAAGGTTTTTGGTATAGCTCACATCTACTTCAACGCACCTGACTCCCTACAAAAAAAATTATGAGCATCGTTCCGCTCCTTCTGCCACTTTTTGGGTGGAGTTACAGATTCAACGCCGCCGTTTTTTATGGCCAGCTAACTAAAAATTGTTTGCTACTATTCACATCTCAGTTAACCCACTGACTGCCTAAAAAAATTATTATTGTTTTTATTACTCAACTCTTTTTGCCTCTTTTTGGGTGGACAGGCAACAAAATTCATCACTGTTATTTTTTATGGCGAGCTAATTTTAGTTTTTTGGCAGTGGTCACATCTAGGTCAACCCACCAGACTCCCTGCAATAATTATGAATATTGCTCAACTCTTTCTATCTCTTTTTGTGTGGACAGGCAAATATACAAATATATATATATACTTGAATCTTCAACGAAAGTACTATCACCTCTCTCACTTCGTTCGTGGGTGATACCAAACGAGCAAACGGATCAACACAAAAATTTGGTCAATTGTTTTTAGTGGTAACCCTATCAACTCCTGTAAATTTCGTAAAGATCGGTGCATAACTTTTTTAGTTATGCCAAAGAGAAAAAAAAACAGAGGAAGACAGTCAAACGGTTGAACGGATCTTCACCAAAAAATACTAATTTGTTTATCCTAGCGTATCTAGCAACCCTGTAAATTTCGTGAAGATCCGTTCACAATTTTTTCAGTTATCTTGGTGACAGACAGACAGAGACAGACAGAGACAGACACTGACAAACTCGACAAAAACACAACCTCCTTGACGAGATAGACAAACGCACAGACAGAGAGAGACATAAAAATAGAAAACTCGACAAAAACATAACCTCCTTGGCAGAGGTAAGAACACGGAAGCAAATAATAGTAACTGAAACTAGAGCACGCTAAGAACGCATACCTCCGCCAAGTAAGGCAACGATAACGAAAAAATCAAATTGATTCTGAAACTTTGATTTCTTTTTATCACCACCAAATTGTAGTCATTTGTGCCTTTTGATAGTAATAACAGCTTCTGTAATTTTCTTGAAGATGCTTTGGTAACTTTTGAGCTATGTTTATCACCCGCGAGCGAAGCGATGAGCTGTTATAATGTTTCCGGGGAAGATTTCAGTTTGTATTTATATTTGTGTCTACACCCAATATGAGGGAGGAGCTAAGCATTGTTCATAATTTTTCGCAGGGAGTCAGGTGGGTTGAATTACTGGTGAATAATAATAAATCTTTATAATTAGCTGTCCATCAAAAATGAAGGCTTTGAAATTTGCGCCCATTGCAGGTGATCAGGTGATAGTCTTACGCCCTTGGGCGTTCTAATCTGACAATCATTTTGACGAAAATATTAGTCAAAAAAGCAAACAACCCAGCCGATCTTTACCAAATTTGATCATTTATGTTTTTGAGCATTTCTAGCAATTGCCGTAAATTTCATGAAGATCCGCTCAAAATTTTTCGAGTTATTTTTCTAACAAACATAAAATTAGACGCAGAGACAAACAAACAAACAGAAAAAGAGATCGTCACGAAAACTTAGCCATTCATTCTTCGTGATATACTTAAGGATTCTCCTATATTTCATATAAGTCCGCACATAAGCTTTTAAATTAAGGTACTAATAAAAAGGTAGACAAACAAATACAAAAACGGTTGAACGGATCTTCATCTGTACCTCCGACCCTGCCTAACAGTTCCTATAAACTTCATAGAGGTTCCTCCATAACTTCTTGAGTTGTCAAGCTGACAGACCAACATGAAAACTGGACGAAAACATAACCTTCTTGGCGGAGGTAACCACTGGGGTTAATGTACAGGTACAGACCTGACTGTATACTACGTGCTGGGACATCAACAGCAGCATTCTGTGTCCAATAAACGCTATTTTTTTCGTCGTGATCATGCGCAGTACTTCAGCAAAGTCATTAGTTATCATGGTGGTCCGCACCGCCCGTCCGAGTGGTGAGTCCGGCGATGATTCCTGTGTAAGGTAAGATCAAAGAGTTTAGAATACAACAAAAGGGGAAACTCTAGGGCAGGTTATATCCCTGTCGCTTCAAAAAGGCCGCAAGTGGCACTCGTGTCGTTTTAATTAAGCAAGGAGGTAGAATTTGTTAATTCAATCTCCCACATGTTTTGTTGACTGTTTTGCAGCGTCCGATGAGTCACATATCTAAACTTGCAAAAATAATGGTTAGAGTACCCTACCATTTTTTACCATTTAAATATATTGGGCAACGATATCTTTGATAATTACGAACCATAAATCAATATATTTTATACCCAATGATACAATATTCCTTAAGGATGGGACTTAGAACTCTTTCTCTGTCGTCAAAACTACAGCTTAGGGCGACATTTTAGCTACTACCAAAGCAGCGGCGTGCAGTAATAGGAACCGTTCAATACTGATTCAGTACTAAGTTAAACAGCACTATTTTTAAAATTGGCCTTTCTGACGTCTTTGACTTGTAAATTCATTGATTCATAAATTTATTGAGCTTTGAAAACGTGCTTTTTTTCAATATTTTGACGCTTACGTTCTCGTCATGCGCTGCCATATAGGAACTTATACATAACATGTTGCATTTTAATATTGTAATGTCTCCATGATTATTGAATAAAGTTTCATATTCTACACAAAAGTGCCATCAGAGGGCGACGGAAATCAGGACAAAGAATTTGCTTGTACTTTCCGCTCTTCTTGTAAGCTAAACTCTTTGGTAAGATGGAAGTAATCATCAAGTCTTCGGGTGAGACACTTCAAGATATTGAAAAAATACAGTACGGTGCTAGTACTGTGGCTTGGTTTATACTGATGATGAGTTCCGAAGGGTAAAGTACAACTAAAGAGTTAACATGAACTGCATGAAACATACAAACAAACATCATTTATTATCTCGTATACAGGGTACAGTGGATACACCTGTCGAGGTTTTTTTTTTCCTTATTCTGGAATTTTGAAGAAACAGTAGTGTGAAAAGCAGGAGAAGCAGTCCGTGATGAGAGTCAATTTAGGATCCCTCATCGTGCATCGCATGACCTCTCGGTGCTGGAGTGTTCCACCCTGCGTAAATCCGTAATGTGCCGTCCGGGGAAACGAACCCGGGCCTCCGTTGATGCGATGCCGAGCCGTTGTCACTTCACCACCGAGAGGGAAAAGATCCTTATAGCCGGAAAAGACCTTATAGAACTAACTTCTCTGAGTGGGATAATAATATTTTATTGCAGTTTCACTGTGCGATTATCTTCTAGCTATGGCAAGTCACCAAAAACTAGAAAAGATATGACATTAAAGTAATAGACTTACAAGGCCCTGCTGGTAGATGCTCTGTCCGCCCGCCATGACGTACCGGAACTCGTCTTGGTTCACCAAGTCTTCCAGCGTGTCGAAAGGAATTTCAATCTTCGGCAGAATGATCATAGACTTGAGGTTACACCGATACATGTTGGCCACGACGAATGAGATAAACATCCAGAGGCCCGTTGTGAAGAGGATCACATTTGCAGGGTTTGGTGTCCAGGGTATGGCTGTAGCAGACAAGAACAATATAATTATTAAGTTATTCTCAACTCACTGCCAGCTCACTTACTTTGACGAGTAGGGAAGAATATAACTTCAGTAATTATTGATGTCTTGAGATGGCATTATATCAAATGCTGAAGAATAGAAAGAGAAGCACAAAGTATAAATTTTGTCACCCACGACGTACGTTTTCTGTCCTCAGCTCATCAGGTATTGGATTTGAAGTCAACGCAGCGGACAATGTTCCAAAATTTAAGAAACATTTGCTTGTTTGAAAATTATATTTAATGCCTTAGGAAATCGGTATCACTGCTACATCTCACTGTGTTAACCAGCCAAAATTTCTGCAAAATTTAACGTCTTCAATTGCGACCATCTTCGACCCTCCCACCTGATGAGCTGAAGACAGCGAAACGTACGTCGTGGGTGACCAAATTTCTACTTTGCGTTTCTCTTTCTATTTTTCAGTAATTATTATAATTTTAACAAGTGTTGCGTTCAATTAAATGACATGCTAGTATTATTGGCTCGAGAATTTTTTATGAAATTCGTACTGCAACTGCTGTATACTTGTTAGGTGCAGGTATACGGTATGTAGGAGTCCCTACCAGAAAGGGAAGAAAAACAAACGAAACAGAAACCATTTTGCAAGTCTTAGCTAGTCTGCCACATGAGCCGTATCTTTCCACGAGGAGTAAAATTTCGTTTATATGGATATGCAACAAAGCTTCATCCAACAACAATTTTCTGTGAAGTAGTATGGTGAAATGCTCCCTAATGTTCATTTAAAACTTAAAGGTAAGAAGTTAATAGCAGAAAAACGATTGTCATAACAATTAGTTACGACATCTATTGAAGAGTGTTTACACAGAAAAAAATAATAAACCGAGTAGTGTCTTTTCACGGTTTCATCATTTTTTCCCCAATCCATAGATTACACTATGGTTACAAATACCAACGAGTATTATTGGTAATTGACAAAACTTCAGCTGCAAGGCTTCTAGTGTAACTACTGTATAAGCTATAAAGAGCTGGAAGCAATTAGCAACTAGCTAGAGCCCTCTGACAGTGCATACCTCAGACAAGCAAGGCAATATTAGCAAAAAATTAAGTTGGTGCTGAAACCAGGATTTCCATTTTTATCATCATTTGGTCATTTGAGCCTTTTGACAGCAGTAACAGTTTCTGTAATTTTAGTGAAGAAGCGTCCGTAACTTTTCCAGTTATGTTCTTGTAAAAGCTAAGACAGACATTATTTAATCACACATACTTACGAACCGATCATCACCAAAATTTACTCATTTGCGCCCTTTAGCATTTCCGTTAATAAATTTATTATTTATGTTCTGACAAACGTTAGTCAAACACAGAGACGGACGAACCGATCATCTCCAAAATGTGGTCATTTGTGGCTTTTAATATTTCTACCTCTACCTACAAATTTCATGAATATCTATTCATAACTATTTGAATTAAATTTAGACAAACTTTTTGACAAACATTAGTCAAACACCCGAACCGACTAACAGACCATCTCCAAAATTTGGACATGTGTGTCTTCCAACATTTCAAACCTTTTAAGTTATGTTACTGACAAAAATGGAAACAAACTTAGAGACGAACAAACTGACAAACGAATCAACACAAAATTCTGGCCATTTTCTCCTAGTAAAATATCCAACAATTCCTGTAAATTTTATTAAGATCTGTCCATGACGTTTCTAGTTATGCTACCAAGAAAAAAAGGGACAGAGAGGCATACAAATAAACAAATGAACGGATCTCTACCATAGGTAATGATCTGTTCCTCCTCACAAACTAAACAGTCTCTGTAAATTTCGTAAAAATTCGTTCATAATTTTCTGGGTTATTTTGGTAACAGACAGATAAAAAGACAATCTCGACAACAATATAACCTCCTTGGCGGATGTAACCATAGAAGCCATAAACAACTGAAACTGCAGCACCTGGAAGCCATAAGGAGCTAAAGCATTGCCTACTAGGAACTAGAACCCATAACTAGCTAGATGCAGCGATTTAGAAGCCATTACTTTCTAAAAACCATAAGCAACTGCAAGCTATAATGATGTACAACATGTAGATATGGGCAAGAAAAATGAATAATAGTATATCCATCATTACAAAATCGATGGAAAAGAATCATTAGATACGAATATAACCTAAAAGAGATCGCTCCTATTTTCGTGACCTACTGATGTCTTATTCCTAACTAATCTTGCTTCCTGATAAATTCGTTTTTTGAATCATTATGAACAATTTGCTTTTGTCTGATGTCCCTATGCTAACTCAGAAATATTTCACTATATTTTGCGTCAATCAATATCAAAATGAAAGATCTAAGAAAAGTAGATCGTCAGATATATTGCAATGAACGAACGATCACATCTGGACCCGATCTTCCCTTTAAATGAAAGGCTTGTCGAAATCTGGAGGCGTGTTCGGGCGACAGTCTCCATGTCTCCATGCGTCTACTCTCCGCCCTAAAGCCTTGCTGCGTGTCCGTTTGAACAACAGAAAACTGCAGAACATTACGGGTTCTAATGTGTTTCAAATTTGAACCGAGATCCGTAATTAATTTTACACTGACGCTTGTTAATGCAGCTGCCGTTACCGCTACTTTTTTTTATCTTTTGGTAGACACATAATATTTGTGTTTAAAACGACGCAACGAAACATTCGGAAGCTGTTTAGCATGTATAGAAACCAGCCGGCCAACGTGTGAAGCTGCCTTAACACGTAAAGTTTTATAGGGTCGGATTTTTTGAAGCCTCGTTAAGTTAAAAAAAAAACTACCGTCAGTGTGCAATTGCGAGCACAACTGTAATGGGACAATGGCTAAAGTTTGATAATTTCCTCGTTAACTTAAAAATTGAGTATGTGTCCGTGAATACATGCATAATACACTGCTTGAATTAACAATCACCCTGTGATCCTAACATTGATAGAATCAGTATGAGGAGAGGGCAGTATCTCAGCCGGAATATCGGTACGTCCTTATAAAGCAAATGCATTTCAAGTTGTCCAGTTGTAAAATGTGCTAGACAAACCAGGCCCCACAGATGCAACGAGCTCTGACAGAGACTCACTCACACTGGCTGAGCAGAGAACCGACGGAGAAGTGCACAGCCCTCCAGCCTGGCTCGCTCCTGGCCGCAGCGCTTGGAATATCGCTGCTCCTGGGGATACAATTTTCATTGTATTAGGTAATTTCTCTAGCGCAGGTAAATTTGAAAGACATCTGTTACATCTGTAGAGAATATACCTCAATTCAGAGAGTCAGAAACTTATATGTACTCCATTTATTATAGCTCTCTTTGTTGTAACTTAAAACAGAAGTCCATTGATCGTTTATGCATGGCGATGACACATGCTAGCCAAAAGAACGAGATCGTTATCCTTTCGTCCGAACGTTATACTGATCTCTTCTAAACGCAGCTTTGAGATTGCCAAGAAATGGTGTAAACATGTTTACCGCCAGCTCATTTTGCTCAGCAAGTGCTGTTAGTTAATTTTCGGACATCTAATTATATGTAGAACTATTTATAATTCAAAATTCTTTGCAAGTCTGCGTCATTTCTTAGGCACATCAACGCATTCGGAAAAAAAAGCTGACGATGCTCGTTCTTTTGACTAGCGTGTGTCATCGGCATTACGTGCTGCTCATAACGGCATACTTCGCCGATTTATGACTGCACCGATGTCATCTAGGGCAAGTCTGATATTTAACTCAACAGTGCCCTGACTCTGAGAGCCAAGGCCAGCAAATGGCCCAGAGCCGGGAATCAGGATAAAAAATATAACAACTTACTAACTAACAGTCATTCATAATGGCCCTGACTGCAAACGGTCCGTCTTATATCTACGGTAGCAGCAAATTCTGTGGCCAGATGGAGGTTAACCAAAGTGGCGCAATGGTGTCTGCCATGTAAGAATACTGAGATCGTTTTTCTTTGCTCATAACCTGAGGAATGAGTTACTTTAGTTTTTACCATGTTTGTTTTCCCAGAGTAACTGACAACGAAAACTGTTATTATCATAATTGTATGAACAGAGTTGTTTCAATATAAATTGTAAGTTGCAATTGATAATTTTAACTACATTTAAATTGAGCTCCGTTCGCGATAGTAAAGGATTTTTTCCCTTATCTCATTACTAGGATTGAATAGTAAGATCGGAAGATGTGAAAAGAATATGCAAAGTGAGTGTTCAAACATCCAGTTAAAAAAGACGGTAATGTCAATTATTGACGCTTACTTTTGAACAAGTTTTCGCAACTGAAAAAGTCTATTGTGAATGTGTTCAAAACATGCTCCAAATAGTCCCTAGTCAAAATTCTAGTGAACTATCTAAACGGAAAGAAAGTGTGTGTAGACGGGAAAATAGCGTAGTTTCAAGAGCTGAGTTACATGCCTCCTCGTCGCATTCCAAGAGTCGTAGACGGAGTCGTAAAGGAAGAAGAACACCATGAGGACGAGTATCACTGCCAGCAGCATGGCGACCAGGGACAGCTACACCTGAGAATATCAGTCAAAATAAAGATGCTGTAGTTGAATATGCGCAGTTGACCACACGATACCTTGCCTTGACTGTCCATTGAAATTTTCAAATGAGGCTGATAGTTTATAGATTAAACATCAATAAAATTTTTTTCGGGCAGCAGAACGATCTCAAACGAAAAGTACATTGTTTTTGGTGATGCAAGAAATGTGTTTATCCGCAAGAAACGTAAGTTCGCAGCTATATACCAACTATGGACGACGATAATTGAAGCTTGAGACAGCAAAATGATCTAAAAATGGCTAAAACAAAGTTTGCAATTTACCGTTGGCTAGTGCTCACGCATGCGTGTTTCTTTCCAATAGATACAGTTTTTACGTCGCCAAGAACAGTTTATTTTTGCTTCAAGTCGGTACGTTGAATGAAACGAATTTCTCATCTGCGAGGAGTGGACAGTGAAGGTATCATGTGATCTGTGGCTGTGGCCCAACAGCCACATCCAGCATGAGGCTCCTGCAGTATAGACAGTAAATCTTATAACAGCTGCTGCACTCACTGTTCGATGGTTTTCAAATTTTTGCGGTTACTGTAACACTATGGCAGTAGTGCCACAGCTGCTATCTAGCCATAGTACTGAATCTTATTGTGATTACGGTATACGGCAGTAGTAAATCTTCCTACAGCTAGTGTGGTCTTTTTTAGAAGCTACCTTAGTCGCCGCCGTCAATTTGTGGAGATAGGTGGAGAAGTATCATCGACAATTGCAATACACACGGGTGTTTCACAGGGCTCCGTGCTGGGACCACTATTATTTTGTCTCTTTATCAATGATATTAACAATTTACCAGATGCTGATGGAATATTATACGCTGATGATGCTATTCTTTATCTTAGAGATAAGATTTTCCTGGATGCCATTGCTAAGACACAAGTGTACATGACAGACTGTCACAGTGGCTGCGCATAAACCGTCTCACACCTAATGTTGATAAGAGTAAACTGATGCTTTTTACTTCCCGTCCAACCCCATTCCTGCCTGACATTATCCTAAATGATTGTACTCTACAGTGGATTTCTACATTCAAGTACTTAGGTTTAACCATTGATAACAAGTTAAGTTACTCAAATCACATTCATATAATAGAAAACAAGCTGTGTAAAGCCAGAGGAGCAATTTACGCCGTTAGGAACCTCTTAACATAGAAATCGCTAGTTCTGTTATATTACGCTTTAGTATATTCGGTTCTTATTCAAAATATTATAAAATGGGGTGGCGCCTCAGCACACCGATTACGACCAATTGAAGTTGCTGTCAATGATGTCCTGCGAGTGATTTTAAATGTCAAGAGAGATGATAATAATGTTCCGACTGTGTCAGTTACTTCTATGTATAAAAAATTGACATTATTGAAATTTAAAGACTTTTATGAATACTTTTTTTGAAATTTGTAAGTACTGCTATGCATCAACAGGTGGATCTATTTGAAAAGTATTTCGGCGCTTTAATACCAGTTCACAATTACAATGTCCGGGGCAGTAAATTAAATTTGCCAAATGTTAGACTTGAAATTCAGAAGAGGCTCACTGTCTTCCAGTGCGTCCGTTGCTTAAATTCAGTACCGGATGACTTAACGGTGTCATTACCTAATCAATTGCTCAAATCTAAGTACAAAGACTATGCTTTAGCAAAAATTAAAAATAGTATTTTTTATCATAACCTGCACATAGCAATAATCTTTCTAAGATGCAGTAATTTTGAGTGTAATGCGAACAGCAACATTCTTCTGAGTTGCATGTTTTGCAATATAGTTATTATTCTTTTTAAGGTGCAATAATCTTGAATGTAATGGGAACAGCTACATTCTTATGATGGACATTTTTGCAATATAGTTACTATGTTGCCTTGTTTAATTACAGTAGACTGGTAAATTTTGAAAGAATTTATACAGTATAGTATACATTAGGTTATGGGGTGTGCAATTATTTTGGTTTAAGTATAGAAGCAAGTTTCATTTAATATTGTTTAGGATGTAAACCACGTATAACATAGATGGTGAACCGCTCCTATATATATATATGTATGAAAGCTCATTCAACAGCCATCTGTGTTGCTCTTCTTCTTCTTGTAATTCCTCTATAATTGGGCCAGCGATGCAGCGTTTACCTTACCTGCTGGCATTGATATTTCTGTCTCCAACCTTTCTCTTGTGGGTCAGTATATATAGAGGGATTTTTATAGCGGCCTGCTAGTAATATTTGACGTAGCTCAAGATATTTGTGAGTGACGGTATTGGTTTAATTTTGTGAGCCTACCCAATTGTGTTAGGTATAGCTACTATTGTTGAAGCAACATTGGGTTGGAACTCATTAGCCATCTCTAGAAAGTATTTGAATTGTTGAGGGAGGTTTGTGTTTAGTGCAGTTGCTTTGGAGAAGTGGATCATACCTACAGAACCAATTTTATTTTGCAGTGAATATGTAACCTACTTAGGAGTACTTTTTTAATGATTAGACTTTTAGTCCATTTTTGTAGGCAATATTTTATACAATCGTAATTGTAATATGCGACTTATCTTAGATTATTATCTTTACATTATTGTCGTTTAGCCTCACAAGCGAGAGTATCGCTTTTAGCAGGCTCGTTCTCGTTTTAATTGTGAATTTTTAATCTGTTGTATCGAAAATGTAAAGAGAACAAATAAAGGAGTAAAGTGTACTAACCATGGTATAGGCTAATTAATTTTGATGTGATTACTGTACTACACATACTACTCAATCTTACAACTGCTACGCTAACCACGCTATCAATCGTCTTAGCTACTACACTTACCATTAAGATTTAGCTTCACAGTTTCTGTAATAAACACGGTTGTAAATCCCGCTGTACTTCTGGCATACCACTGCCGCAAATTTGAAGAGCGAAAGTGCTCTATATGCCACTCTTGTAATTCTTAAAAGAATGGTGTATGATTTTTAAAACGACTAACCTAAAACATATCGAGAACGGAAGAGGAAAGTTAATTTTCCTGTAAATAACATCAGTTAAAATATTTTCATTAAAGAAACATGTATATTTCAAGTTAATTTTGGAGATTATCTTCGTTCAACTCGACTCACGTGCAACCTATTCAAAACCACTCATGATATGGCAAGAAAGTGCGCTGCAAATACTCCGGTTACTGTACTGCACACCATTGTAATAAATCTTATTACCTGCGCTGTACATACAATCCACGGTTATCAGTCTTATTAGTTATATTATGCAAACTACGGTAATATATATTATTACCCTGCTATACAAACTACTACTTCTGCCAAAAACTACCTGTAATAACCATAGTAATACGTAAATCGTACCGCAGATACTGCACTGAGCGCAGTTCTTAACAATAAATACAGTCACAGCTCTATTAACCTTGGCTGTAAATGGAAGCAAAAAACCTGCAATGTTGGGTTTCAGCGCAGGCGTCTGGTACAAGATGACGTAGTCCTGGAAGTAAAGAGGTGACGAATAGTCCACAACTTGAGCCCTTTGCTCCGAGACGAACGCCGCGCTGCCGCTCAAGTCCACTTCCTAAAAGAATGAAAAGGTTCGAAAGGGCAGTGAACAAGTCCGTGCTTTGGGGAACAGAAAGTGCAGCAAGCCTCCATTTGCACAGAGGGTCGGTTCCGGACACGAGCATGGCTTCTCTAACGCTTTGTTAAATGAAGAGAAAGTACCTACCCCCTTCAGTGCTTTGAGAGTCTTCTGACGAAGTCCAGGTGACGTTGCGCACATCACCTCATGTATGTGAAGTCGCGATGCTGAATATCTTCTGTTGGGTCGTAGTTAGCAACCAATACAAAGAGAAAGCCAGCAGTGAATTATCTCTACAGTGCACGTAACCGCTGATCGTGGAACTCCTGAAACCATATTTTAAAAGAAAATATTAAACAATAGCAGTTAAAGTCTGACCATTTTATCAAGGCAGTGCGGTCGTGGGCAAATTTTTTCTATAGCGGTGCCAATTTTATGGGTATTTCTGAGATGTCTCTATATACAGGTAGTGGGCGGGGCTAAGATATGGGCCGAACAAGATCTCAGAAATACCCATAGAATTAGCAACGCTATAGAGGAATTTAACCACTGCCGAACTGCCTCGATAAAATTGTCAGACTATAAATGAATGTATTCGTGCCCCAGCTGGCAATTCTTGCTTTGCAAATCATAAGTCTTAAGGAATGATCAGTAGTATGCAATAGCCCTTACCTTTACACAAGATGTACCATACACCCTTACTTTTAAAAAGTACGCATATACCCTTATTTTCCGGAAGTGTCTCAGAAACAGGTTATGGCCGTGAACTATAGAACTGGGCTAACAGTTCTCCTTATCTTATTTACTGCTTATTCTCTTCAGTCAAAGATCTTCTGTGAATGCGAAAATATGTTTATTTATTTTTAGAAGTTTATCAACGTTTTGCTGTTTGTATTGCTATGGGATAAAATTCATAGATATTTTCCGAGGAATGTGAATAATTGATTGAGGTAAAATATTAAATCTTCTGAGTATTGATGAACCAAGTTTAGCTGTGTGTAAACAATCACTTAGCACAAATACTTTCCCGTGTTAAAAGTTATCTCGCAAATAAAGGGTTTGCTGCAGAGTAAGATAAATAATGCAATCCGGATAACCCTAAATTTCAGGTTTGCAATATTTCCAGTTGCACATGAACCAACAAAATACAATGGATTAAGTCACTACTGAAAATGTTCTACAAAATTCCAGTCCGCCTAAGTCTGCGAAAATTTCGGTCTCAGGTGGTGCTCAACTGAAGTCGAATCAAGACTTTGCACATTGTGAATTTTTGTGTCTCGTTTCAATTCAGTATTGCACAGCAACCAATAGGACCCCATTCTATGGCTAATATATTTTCAAGTAATGAATTAGGTAAGTAATTAGACTTGAGATCGATAATTAACCAAAGAGGTGCAATACAGAGTCACCATCGTTTCCCACAGAAAGCGGGCAAGAACATGTTTATGCGCATCAATTGCCTGGATTTTGATCTCCCAAACAATGCCATTGAGGTACTTCATTGAAATAGGTACCTATATAATGTTAGTAGAGGACCCAGCTGTCAAAAATGACGGCAAAAATTTACTAATTCAACATATTATTGTTCTTTTCAATTGTACAGGTTTCATCACAAAACTATGCCTCATATCTGCAGACTTGATCTTCTCTTAAAGTAACAAAAGTTGTGCCATCATGAGTTTGCTGAGAGTAAATTTCCCTGCCGTAAGTAAAGGGGCGAATATTCGTTTGGAAATGGTCGGAAGTTGAGCAGCACTAAGTAACTACAGCACTCTGAAAGCGCATAACTATTCCAAGTAAGGCAACGATAACGAAAAATTCAAATTGGCTCGGAAACCATGATTTCCATTGCATAAATTCCAAAATCTAATAATTTCTGTGGTATTAATAGTTTCTGCAATGTTTTTGAAGACCCTCTCGTAACTGTAGGAGTTATACTGCTAACACATTATGACAAACATAAATCAAACATATAAACGAACCAACCGATCTGCTCCAAAATTTAATCATTTATGTCTTTTAACATTACTAAAATTTCCTGCAAATTTCATAAAGATCCATTCTGAACTTTTAGAGTTATTGCGTAACAAACATTATAACAGACACAACTCAAACTTATAAACGAATCAACCGATCTGAACTAAAAATGAACCATTTTTTCCTCCTATCATTATTAACAACTTCCGTAAATTACATAAAGATCAATACAAAACTTTTTGAGTTATTCAGTAACAAACATTACGACAAACATAGGTCAAATATACGAACGAACCAACCGATCTGCACCAAAATTTAAGCATTTATATTTATTTTAACTCTACTAAGAATTACTGCAAATTTCATAAAGATCCATTTAACACTTTTTGAGTTATTGCGTAACAAGCATTATGACAAACAAAACTCAAACATAGAAACGAATCAGCCGATCTGCACCAAAATTTATTCATTCAGGTCTTTTAATATTACTAACAATTCCTACAAGTTTGATACAGATTGGCTGTAAATTTTTTGAGTTATTACGCTAACAAACATAGAATTAAACACAGCAACAAACATACGAACGAACTTACGGATCATCACAAAAATTTTGTCATTTAGTCTTTATGATATACCTAATAACTCATGTAAATTTAACAAAAATCCGTCCATAACTTTTGAGTGATCTTGGTGACAGACAGACAAAGAGACAAACAAACAGACAAATAGAATGAGCTTATATGCACGACAGGATAAAAAGCTCTATCAGAGACACCGTTTTCATCTATAGCACCCTGAAAAAAGAATCATATCAAATAGCGGGCATCAGAAAATTAAGAATGTCGATTGTCGAGCATATATTCCAGAAACTATTTGCTATCGTAATTCAGGGCTGAAGTTTCATGGTATCTCATCTTGTAATTGAATTTCTCCTATCTAAATCGTTAGGAGCGTGACAGAGAGAAGGACCAGCCACGGGAGCAAGCAGGCAAGTAAGACAGCAAGCAACCAACCAAAAACTGTGCATTATCATAATGGATTTTGCTTGTGGTTCCATATGTACGTACATCCATCCGTTCATTCGTCTGCACTTTGCGCTTTCAGTATTAAATCGCGGAGTATCGAACTTGCAAGAAGCTCTGATTTCGGCTGGAATGAATTTCAACCATAGCTGTGTTTTTTCCGCTTCTTGAAAAAATTTTCAATCTGTTTTGAAGTGCAGACATCTACATTTTTTATGCATCATATCCACCAATTTTTATTGTTATATCACTCCAGATTATGTTCACTTTGGTGATGTCTCGTAACATTCTTAATGTGGCCAAAACCGTAGCTAGGATACTGCACGGAAACACAAAATGGGCAATTTTAAACAGCTCCAATCTAAAGTATTTTCTTGAAGTGAAAGTGCCATGTCTAAGGAAATGCAATGACTTCTCGAGAACTGGAGGTTTTACGCTAACACAAGAATCTGAAGTGAAAAAAATGGCAGAGTCTGTTGTACTCTGTTCAAAGGCTATCGAATCCAGTAAAGCAAAAAAATGATGGGTTATCATTGAATAACCACGGGCCCAAAAATAGTACAAAAAAATCGATGATACCGACGGCGAAATGGAAAACTGGAATATTATGAAGGGCTAAATTATCTATAAATTAGGGTAAATAGAGCTTAGAAATGGCGTTTAAATACATAGAACAATACAAGAAGTACCTTCGTATCTCTACGTCTGAATCAGAATACAAGTGCGAATCCTTTGCTGGCAGAACATGAATTAGTGAGATTCAGGGGTGAAATCGGAGTACTAAGATAGGTTAGATGAGGTGTGTTACGGCAGATGTAGATCGTTAGGGTTAGGTGACGGATATTTGTTTAGCCTGGAAAGGTTGAGTTAGAAGCGCTGCTTTAGGTGAAACGAAGGTGAAAACTTTAATTCGCTGTGGAATTTTTACGGGTTCTGCTAGTATTAATTAATGTGACTCTTTATGAAAAGTAGTTAATTATGTTACTATCTTAAAGCAAAGATATTGATATTTGGTAGATGAGAACATTTCAGCTACCTTATGGGTTGCAGTTATTAATTATGTGAATAAGTAACAGTACAATTTGATGTGGACATCCTATTGCTACTAGAAAAATTGGTAATAAAACACAGCCATAACTTCCGTCTACCAACGAACTAACTTTTCTGCTGAGCTGGCCAATGAGGCCACTCCAAGTGCCGTTTCGAAGTTGAACGCCGAACATGCCGTCAGGAGGCACCGTGAAGTTCACACTGCGGAAAAGATTTTTGTTACGTCTTTTTACCGAGATAACGAACCTCTTGTTAAAATTTATACCATTTATAGGAAAAAATAACGTCATTTATAAGCCTTTCGTTTAAGTAAGCCACGTTTGGACTCAATCGCGAGTGCCAAGTTCACGCAAGCGGGAAAACGAGTCCAACAATCTTCACTTAAGCTTAAGCTCTAATTCACTATTCTCGAATTTATGTAAAGCTAATCTCCCAGTTCCAAAATTACGTCCGCGATCGTTGTTCAAGACATATTTATGTCTACCCTGAAGAATTTACAAATGTCTGCTGCAATTCCCCTCAACTCTCAGGGAAAGTAATTTACAGAAGAAACTAGAGCCGCCTCCGTGATCGCGGACTTCAGCCCAGCAGCGCAATGCTAACTAAAAGTCAACTAGTCCACAATCCTTGCGCTCTTCTGAATCATCACTGCAATATAATTTCCTATCTGTTCTTAGTGCCATCCCTACCAGTTCCTGTGAATTTCCTGAAGATCCATCCATGACTTTTTGAGTTATGCTGTTAACAGGCTCAGAGAATAACAGACAAATTTTACAAACAATCATTGCAATGATCATGAGAGCAAATGTGTTTGTGCTATCAGCCATGTAAATTATGCCGCCTATGCTGATTCTAGAGCTGAATTCTCACTCACCAAAAATTGTTCAGCTTTGCCACGAACTTGACAAAATCCACCGTGATGCCTGCCACGTACGAGCCTCTCGTTATTGTTATAGGTGGCATCTGCGGTGATGGAACTCCAGTCAGTTGAGGTAACGTAAATTCTATAGATTTTTATGTGATACAATCCACTCATAAAACGGTAGGTATCCAGATGAAACAATAAGTCTTTGTGTTTTTTTTTCTATTTACCTCTTTGTGCTTGCACTAAAATAATAAAAAAAATTGTCACCTGGAGCAACGTATTTATTAATGGGGTATGCTGTATTTAAGTGGTAACTACAACATCACAACAATATGACATTAGTCAGCGGCAAAATATATATATATATATATATTTATCTGGGAACTACCTGTAATATATCTAACTTCTGTGCGTGGGTGAGTTCTAGTTGAGTTCGTCACCGTACTTGGTTGTGAGGGTTAACTTCAATGCAGAATAATGTTATCAGGCTACAGTGATGGTTGGTGAAGGAATGTCATCAAGATGTTCTTGTTTTTATTATACAAGACTTAGAAGATATGATCCAATAATAAGTAGCAAGCATGCTACTGATTGATGAAGACAACAAGGTATGAGGTCTACATCTGAATAAGTGCTACAAGCAAAATGCTGAAGACTATGCGCTAAGTATCAAATAAACTGATTTTTCAATGCACAAGCCCTTTAAATATTAATCATTTGCCGGCTTTATTTACAACACCGGATGCTTTCGCCAGAATCGAGTCGAAAGTCCGCCGGTAAATTACTGTACATTTATGAGACGAGCAAATATCTCCGCAACTCTGGCTACAGCTTGTGATAGACAACTTTTACTAATAGAGGTTCCGGCCGGAAGCTCATTGAGACTTACGCATGTCACTCACATTTTAGCTTCGCTGGAAAACAAACACATTTTTCATCATGTGGTTTACCTTATCTGAACCAGACTACAGACGGTGGTGGTCACATCCACCCAAACATGAACTCGCATGATACAAAGAATGCATTTACGCATATAAATGTTAGAGCTATCATATTAGAATGCTTTATGTGCGAAACGCTTATATAACACTGCCACAGTGTGATAATGAAGAACTAATGCGCTCTGACAATGTGTACCATGTATACTACTTTTTCGTGCTGTACACAAACACAGATAAACCATCTCAACGGAAGATTTTTGCAAGGCATCGGTATGTACAAGAGTAACAAATTAAAATGGACTGCTTTCACCTAGGATTATCTTATCATTTACTTCTGATTAATAACAATTTTTGTTGATACGAAAACAAATACTTTGAGGCTCAAAAGGTTTGTACTAGAAATTTTTCACGTTCTGTTACTTTGCATCGTTATCTGGTACAGGTGACTAAATGCACAAAGTGCACACTAGAATTACTTTTTTTGCAGCTGCTATATGATACCAATGCAGCCGATACCGTGTACAGAGACTGACAGAATTGAATTAAAAAATAAACATCGAAACTAAATCGTTACAAAATTTCTATACAGAGAGTATTTTTCATGTAAAAGTTACAATATTCTTCTGTAACCGCTAGTACGTACAATATATTATACTTAGCTATTGCTAGTGATGCACAGCTAAAAAGTTATAGTATTCACAAATTCATAGCCCTGAAGCGATGAAGTCAGTTTTCTTTTACCAGGTCATGTTGATTTCCAGAGACAACGGAACTTTGCGCTCTTATTGGCTTTAGAAAAATCATTGTAAATCTCTTAATCAAACGCTGCAACAATGACCGTTATGCATATATCTGCATACTTATTACTCAGCCATTCTTACTATAATTTGAAAGGTTTTATGAAGTTATGAAGGACAGATTTCAAAGTTATAGTTATTTCCATGCCAGCCGCCTAAATTTCATGTACGGTTTTTAACTATTCAGCTGTTAAATCGTTACTAATGACCAGGGCCATCCATTTCCACGATACCACGAGAGATCTAAATTAGGAAGTACTTCCCATTTAATCTTTTCAACTTGACCTCAAAACACGGCATCTCTAGCAATGACATTAACACGGACCAATAGCAGCGTTTAGATTGATCACGTGATAGTCTAGCATGGTGTCTGCCTCCAATCGGCGCTGTCGCTTGTTTCGTACCAATATGACTTCGTTAGCGCAGAGTATATGGAACTCTTCTATTGGTTAGTTCAACGAATAAGTTCATTCTGAAATATTAAACTTCCGCCCTTGGCTTTACTGTCGTGGATATATGTATAAAGGCAGTCATCTTATCAATAAATAGAAACAGCGAATTAGAAGTTAAATATGCAAATGACTAACGAATGCGCATCGGAGTTTTTAATAGACATTGCTCTGCAGCTATACATGTAGAGCAAAGAGAGCATCAGGCACACCTGTTTTAAAAAAGGGCAGTGCCTTTAGACATGTTCCGGGGTGGCCTGCGCGTTATCAGGCAGCCCCCATTGTCTGGCCACCGGACGCCGCTTTGTTTGTATGAGCTGGCTTTGGGCTTGGGGCTCTGGGTAGCCCTTGAGTAGGAGGAAATGCCACTCTAAAGGCGGATGACACCTTCTTGGTCCAACGGTATCCCTGAGAGGAGATGAACCGGCTGGTTCCATAGCTGGGTACTCAGTCTTCCGCAGTCTGCTCCTCTCTCCCTTCCCTTGGGTAGTACCACCTGATGCTCTTTTCGTTTCCTTTCTCTTCTTCCTCTGTTCGGCCAAAGCCAGAACTGGTGATGACAGGGTCTGGAGCGGGTTGATACCTGGCCGCTCTCGTTGCTATCACGACAGTCGATTTACTTTTTTTGTAATTTTTTGATAATTTCCTTTGATTATGGTGTATGTTTTTTATTGTGTATGATTTTTTATTGTTCTTTGCGTGCCTGATAACGAGATATACGGACGTGGAAGAGAACCCCGGTCTTCGTGGTCTTGGGTCGCGTTCCTGCCGGATCTTGTGCACTAATGTTCGGGGTTTATATGGTAATTTGGCTGAACTAGCTGTAGCCTCTTCCAATTATGACCTTTTGCTATGTTCGGAGACGCTCGTCTCAAGCCATCGCCATGTTTCTGAGCTGATGATCCCGAACTTTGAAAAGCCGGTGCTGCAGTTGCGAGACTCTTGCCCTTGATTTAGGGGCCCGGCTGCTTACGTTCGAAAGGGTGTTGTTGTGTCTAGGCAGAGTGAATATGAGTGTCCATGCTGCGGGATGATGGTGCTTTGAGTCTGTGGTTCATTCAGGAACTTTTATTTATTCTCAGTGTATCGCACGCCGTCTGCTGTGATAGGGTCTTTGATTGTCTTGTGGATGCAATGGCTAGAATTCAGTCGTCGGAAAGGCGTACTGCTCTGCCTTTATGGGTGACTTTAATTGTCACCATGTGGAATGGTTACGCTCTGGGAGGACTGATTGCCATGATCATGCCGCCTTCGATTTCGCGAGTGCCTCTGGTTGTGAGCAATTGGTTGAAGGTCATGCCCATTTGATGGGAGGAGTTCTTGACCTGCTGATGACTGATGTTTCTGATTTAGTTGAAGTCTCAGTGGTGTCTCCCATTGGTTCCTCGGACCATTGTGCCCTATCTGCGACGCTGCAGGTTCGTCAGCGGGTCCCCAGAGTCACTGTTAGTAGTGAAATATTTTTGAAGTTCAGAGTAAATTAGAATGCCGTCTCTGGTGCCATCCTTGTGCTTCTTTGGGGTGTTGTGAGAGAGTCTGCTGATCCTGGGTCTACCTTAGATCGGCTTCTCTCTGGCATGGTGCGCGCTTATGTCCCTTCCCGCTTCATAACGGTCAGGACAGGCGATGAGCCCTGGTTTGATGATGCCTGTAGGAGAGCGCACCAGTTAAAGCGGGAGGCATATGCCCGTTGGCGTACTAGCCGGTCTGCTGTTGACTTTCAGCTTTTCAGGGAGCAGCGGTGCCGGGCTGGTGCTACTTATGAGGAAGCTGAGAGGGAGCACAATTTGAGGTCCTGGGAGTTGTTAACCTCGTCTGTTAGCGCACATAAGTGGTGGTCTACCTTGATGAGCGCTGTGTTTGGTGCGAGCTCTTCTGTACCTCCTTTAATTGGTACTGGTGGTGATCTTGTAGCGGACCCCGATGCCAAGGCTTACCTTTTGTTGCGTAACTTTGATGGGAAGCAGAGCCGGGACCGGGTGCACATTCCTTTAGCATGTGATCTCGAGCCGAGGTTCTCCGGTTTTGCTTTCAGATCCTCTGAAGTGCACCGCCTTCTTCTTGACCTGGACCCCTATGGGGGCACTGATCTATCGGGTATGTTTCCTTTTTTCTTCGGAGGGTGTGCTCGCAGCCCCGCTTGTGTCCGTATTCAGTCGAATGTGGTGGCTGGGCTCTTTTCGGGAGTGCTGGCGTGTCGCCCATGTGACGCCTGTTCCGAAGGGCTCAGGTTCATCCCGTACCTCTGATTATAGACCCATCTCGATTACACCTGTTTTGGCGAAAGTTTATGAGAGGTTGGTTGCGTCGAGATTGGGTTGTTTTCTTCAAAAGCAGGATGTCCTTTCCCCAACACAGTGTGGTTTTCGTAAGGGCTTCGGAACTTGTGATGGTCTGCTTCACATTTCTAATGTGTTGCAGCTGGCTATTGATGGGGGTCATGAGGCAAGGTTGGTACAGCTTGACTTCAGTGCTGATTTTGATCGCGTGAATCACCTTGGGCTGCTCCATAAGCTGATATTAGTGGGTATTGGTGATTCAATTCTCGCTGTAATTAGTCAATTTTTATCTGACAGACGTCAATATGTAGATGTTGATGGGAATAAGAGTGTGTTTTTGGATCTGGTTTCTGGTATCCCACAGGGTAGTGTTCTTGGCCCTTTGTTGTTCATTGTATATACGGTGGATCTGTTTCATCTTGTTAATAATTTACTTGTTGGTTACGCTGATGATGTTACTTTGCTGGCTGTTTGCGATAAGCCTGGTGATAGATTAGAAGTTTTAGAATCCAATCAGCATGATTTGGAAATGATTGATTCCCTGTGTTCTAGGTAGGATATAAGGTTTAATGCTGGCAAGACTAAAACCATGCTCGTGTCCAGGTCGCGTACAGAAGGAGTTCCTTTTCCTGCACTCATATTGGATGGTGTATCACTTCCTGTGGTTGATGACTTGGTAATCTTGGGTCTCAATTTTGATCTAAAGTTGACGTTTAAGCCCCTCATTCGTTCGGTTGTCTCACGTGCATCACAGAAAATTGATTTCATGAGGCGTGTTTGGAAGGTGTTTGGCTCGGTAAAATTGACACGTCGCTCCTTTAATTGTTTTGCTCTCCCTCTTCTGGAGTACTGCTCTGTAGTCTGGGGTTCTGCCGCTGATTGCCATCTGTGTTTGCTTGACAAAGTGGTTCATCTATGTGCGTTCATGCTGGGTGGTGTTGTACCTTGTGATCTGGCGCATCGTCGCAAAGTTGGTGAGGTCTATTTTTTATATAAAATCTATAACTGCTCCAGTCACCCACTGTCTGAGTTTCTTCTGGATCCATTTGTTCGGGTGAGGTATACTCGGCGTACTGGTGCTCTTCATGAGTTTGCCTTTGGAACTGGCCGTACGGGCCAGTGTTCCCGTACGTTTTTCCCATCGCGTGTGGATGTTTGGAATGGTCTTGATGGTTCTGTCTTTACTGGTGCGGGTATTGGCAGCATTAAACGATCTGTACACACATCTATTCTGTGATCTTGGATCTTCTTTTTTTATTTTTTTGTTTTTTCATCACCCGCTGGGCTAGTTGCATGGGGGTTTGTTAACCTCATGGAGTTTCTCCGTTCCTACGTCACCAGTCTGGTGTAATTTAATAATAATAATACGGTTTCATTTAATCTATGATATGAAGCAAAGCAGCTTGTTATTTAGATGATCATATTAACAGTTTAATGCCTAACGGATACCACAGTACAACAAGATAGAGATTGCGATGCTTAGTTATTCAACGGTGGATATTGCCAAGTGGTGCCTTACGCCATGCATTGCCGTACCACGCAGGACAAAAGTTTTCGTATCTTAAACAAAGAACAAGATTTTCCGGAAAAAGAAACCAACATGTTTTATACTAGAGTCGTTGTGGACACTCACTGCCCGTTGCCACAGAAGCTTGGACAAACAGATAAGCTACACCTGTGACACAGCACTTGTACACAGTACAGGTGCCAGCGAGCCCCTGAGCCAGGACGGAAATTTTGGCAATCTTGACATCAGCTTGGGAACACACAGCGGCGACTGGCTCGCTGGACAGCCCAGTGTCCTCGCTGCTACCAACAGTGATTTCATTGCTCTACATATATACTGCTGTTATCATTATTTCAAAATCACATATGCCATGACTAGTGTACACTAATTCCCACACATGCGTGAAGGCATGCCACAGCACAGCAGTTAAATAAAAAATACAGTAAAGAAAATTATAGACAAGGATATGCTTGAAGACAACACTGTATTTTCTGGTGTTGTTCTTGTAGTATATTTGTGTGTAGAATATATTTACTTTAAGCATAACTTAGGCACCAGAGGAATGCACATGCTGTCTTTGCGGCCCAAAAGAGGCTGGAGATTTGCGCCTCTGCGCTACTTTAACACACCTGTGACTTGGCCGAGGTGGCCGCTAGTGCCTCACTCCAGCAAATACTCACTTGTGACACCGTGGCGACGAGGCATCGCCCAGCTCCGCTCACGCTCATCTCAGGACTTCTTCTGCAACCATGTGATGCACTTCTCTGCAATGTTAGTAAAAAGAGATGTTGCTTGCTTTGCAACTGTGGTATAATCTGATAAATCCACACCTCCCTACCTAAAAATGCGTTACTTTGTTTTCGCAACGGCCTCTACTTACTGCAGCTGTTAGCGAAACTCGAAGCAAAAATATTATTTCCCACCATGCTGTAGACTGACGTCCCAGAATCCGGACTGTCTCAACCACATTGGCTTGTGGAACACGCCCTCTCCCCCCCCCTTCTCCGGTGCATTGTTTTACCAGCGACCGCATGCTTTAAAAATTGATTACTCAGTCATTTTGTTGCTTGCAGGCCCTGCATAGATCCTGTATAGCAGCTCAACCTCTTAGAAATTGTTTAATGTAGTCTTACTGAGGCCTTGCTTCTTAAAACGTACAATATATATTGCACCTCCCTGTGCCGCCTAGTGATGAAGTCGCACACGCTGTCTAATACGGTAAGTTTTTATCGTCCTTTTATAAGATAAATCTAATCAAAGTCCTGCTACACCTCTTCCCCAGTTCACGTAAACTCAGTGCTGTGCAGAGATTTCTCTGTGGACAAGTACTACCTTTAAGCTCTGCGCAATCACCAGATGTCACAAGAAGCAGACTTGTACTACAGCTTCGCCTCAGCACATGGACTCAGTGGCCCCATACGCACCACTTTCAATGCCGAGTCCGTATTCAGTTTTTACACCAGAGTGAACGCAGTATCGGACGCACGAGAAATGCATAACACTAATGACGCAAGTAGCGGAAGAAGCACTGCAGACATAATTTACCTCTAATCGAGCGAAGTCGCCTGATGCTGACACACGCACATCACTACACACCGTCTATGAAACAAAGGGCAATTTGCAGGCTCTCTTAGCAATTTAATGAGTTTATATCGCACTGGGTATCTGCGACTTGGCTTTTTTATGCTCCATTATGTGTTATAATATCACTGTATTTTCAGTACAGAGCAGACAAGAAAACTAAGGCGTATTGCAATGACAACCCAGTTGGAATATCGCAACCTGAAAAATGGTAACTGTTACTTGAAATGGTTTTACGAGAAATATAATCTATCTGTCGACGAGCGTTGTAAGTTCAATAAAATAGTTGTGAATAAATCACTATTTCGTCTACGGAGCTCTGAGTACGGTTGTACAGGCAATACAAGTCATATGCTCATGCGGTAGATACGTTCGTATAGGAACGTTTTGTGAGCTGTAGTATACTATAGTTCTCGACTGTAAGGAAAACACATGCGAAGTTGCCGGTCAGTTTACAGCTATTATTAAATTGTTTTAACAGTTGTCTGAACTATCGCTATTTCCTTTTTCTTAGTATCTTGTGTCTCTTTTCATCACCGCTGAAAGGATTGCTAAGTGAAAGCAGGTTCACATAAACTGAAAATATATCCGTGCGCAGCCGCTATAGGTTGTTAGAGGAAATGTTACGTATTTAGCAGGCACACTTTAAAACATTTAGCAGGCGCACTTTAAAATTTGTTATCGCGCACTGTAGTTCACCGGAACTAGAACATTCGTGGCGTATTATAAAATCGTCTAACTTTATCTCACGTACGGGGAGTATCGGCTGCACTTGCTGCCTCCGAGTTACGGAGCTTATAAATTTGCTGTTCCTTTGGATAATTTTCTGTATCGTTTATTTCAAAGGGATGTTTCTGTTCTGCTACGTGTGCCACAGTAAACTGTGTCGCGAGCCTCGTTACAGTTTTGCGGGTTGGGGTTGCGATTTAATTTCTGATCGATGGGGTGTCGCTGAGGTAGCACAGGTAACCCTGGCGTTCTGATGACAACGACTCAGCTGGTGGAGCACAGGTAACCCTGGCGTTCTGATGACAACAACTCAGCTGGTGGAGCACAGGTAACCCTGGCGTTCTGATGAAAACAACTCAGCTTTGCATAGGAGATGTACTGTATCCTGTAAACTTCTATTTTGGTTGCACACGGTGTTGGAAACACGACGTACTAGAGAAACATGTTTCAAAGTAAATCATAAGAGGTGAAACTGAATGAGAACTATTGACACTGATGATGGCGAGCCTCGTAAGCATCCTGTAAGGCAATAATATATGCTTGCTTCATAGGTTGCTCGCTAAATATAATTCCTATATCAGTAGTATGTCACTAAATATTATAATAACTTGAACGTTATACTAAGACTTATTACAAAAATAAACTAGAGCACTCTCAGAGCTCATACCTCCACCAAGCAACGCGGCGTTTACGAAAAATTCAAATTTGGTATTGAGACCATGATTTTATTTGTATCAACACCAAAATCCAATCATTTGTGCACTTCAACAGTGTTAACAGCTTCATTAGCTTTTTGAAGATCCATTCATAATTTTTTTTTTGTTTCTGCTGCTAACAAGCATTCTGACAAATATAAGTCAACCTCTGAAACGGACCAACCCATCATATCCAAAATTTAATCATTTTTTTATTTTAATATCACTTATAACACCTATAAATTTCGTAAATATCCATTCAAAATTTCTTGAGTTATTATGCTAACACGTATAAAATTAAAACCAGTGACAAACGAACGAAAACACAGATCATTCCATAAAGTTGGTCATTTGCTCTATGTGATATAATTAACTAACAACTCGTGTCAATTTCATAAAAATCTGTCCATAACCTTTTGTAATTATAGCATTTTGAAAAATCAGGCAAAAGAACAAGCAGACACACGAACGGCCAGATCTTCCTAACATACATAACAATCCCTGCAAATTTCGTCAAAATCCGTCCATAACTTTTCAAGTTATCTTGGTGACAGACAGGTAGACAGAATATACAGACAAATAGACAAACGCGACGAAAACATAACCTCCTTGACCGAGGTAATAAAGAGTCGATGATATTTACTAAAATTTTGACGTGTCGGGAACGACTTTTCCCATCTTCATAAATTAGAATATTGACAGGAAAGTCTAAAATAGAATAATTTTATTTCTATTATTGAAGTAAGCACCTCTCGCAGATGTAATCTGTGAGAGGTGTAAATTGCAAATGACCGGAGTAAGCTTGGATGGTTCCAATGTCAATGCTTATACAGTCGGACAATTTGAAAACAGCAGTCATGGCATAGTCATTGTGCGGGGGGGTTAAGAGCTAACAGTCAAAGGAAAAAAAAATCAGTTGTGGACCGTAATAAGATGTATCTACAGCTACAGTCATTGTATTGAGGCTGGGTTTTGTTTTATAGATGTAGAGAGATTCGAAAGTTGTGAGATATATCGGGTTGGACAAGTTGATGATGGAGAACGCCTAAAAAGCGTTCCCGAAGCATTAAAATTTTAATAATTTTTGTCAACCATTTATTTATTTCTTAATATAACTTACATTGATATTAAAAGTGCACTGTGACTGTACAGACAACGTAAGAAAAATATCAACCAAATTTGTTCAGGTATAGAGCATCAGTGATCTTGTCTTTATGTCGTTTTTCCCAAAGAACGGCCCTTGACGATCATTTAAATAGCAGAAACGTGTCGAGTGTTCAAAGTCTTAATTCAATACAAACTTGAGAGATATTGGAAACTTCACTAGTAGCACTTGCTTAGCCAATTACCCAAATGACTTTTCTACTGACATTAGGCTACTTTTTATGAAATATATGCTGCATAATATTTGAACGTTAATTTGATAGGACACGTTCAGTGGCCTCTCGCGGAAACCCGCCCTTATTCACGCACCATTTTTTTTTTAAGTTTTGGACACTGTAAAAACGATATCACTAGAAGAGGCACTATACTCAAATTTTTAAGTGAAAAACACTATGTTTACCATTTGCGTGCGAGAGAACTAACTTTTAGTTTTAATACATGCCCACAGTTATAAAAGAGAGAAAAAGTTTTTCACTTCCCGGTTAAACAATTTGTTGTTTGCCTTAATACTCTTGTAGTTCTGATGTCATATCGCTCTAAATGAATAATGAAACTTCAGTCAAAATCAGATGACTTTTATCGATCACGTTAGATCATTTTCAGGGCTACCTTATTTCCTAGTAAATACTACAGTAAGTTTCCAACTAACCCTTCGACTTCAGCCATCTATTCGGTACATAGAAGCTCAGTAAAAATACTCAGGCACTGGAGAATATTTCTCTCACCAAGCAAAGACTTGTTTTACTCAAGCCACGTATTCAATGCCAAGAGGGCTAAAGAATCACTACCTTAACATTATACATATCTCGTTAAGTAAACAACTAAGCGCCCAAACTCAGCTCACGCATGTACGTAATATCAATACCGTGCTAAAGAATATACCAACTGAAATTATCAACAACCTAAACATTATATTCCATTTTTCAATAAATCAATACCTAAGTATAAAGCACGCAGTCTGCATGTGCGTGTTAAGTATAATATCAAATGATTGGCATGGGAAATACCGTAAATATCAATGTAGCACGAGATGGGTGGTCTGCATAGCATCACCTAGACTCCGTCCGAAGAACTTCCCAGGTGAGGCAAGGTACCTTAGTAAAATCTATGACGTGCTACTAAGTAGCCGACTAAATACACCTCAAATCTTCCGTATCAATAGAGGGCTAAGAAATATTCTGCAAGTATATCTACCTTAGCAAAAGCCTTATGCCCCGCACTGCAGCGGCACCGTAGCTGCTGCTCCTAGAGGCGATACCAGCGCAGTGAACGCTTCTAGAAAATAAGCTGCCTCACTTAGCACAGTGATATATCTAGCTAAAGAAGTTCGTTAATTATTCATTGGAATGAGAGGCCGTCGGTGCAAGATTTGCTCGTTACTTTTTGTCATTAATCATATTGATTAGCTTACAAAGACGTTGCATTTGTTAGATCAGATGATGAATACAGGTGTGCAGAACGCTGGCGCTTACGTGTTAATATTTAATGTACATAGTGCGCTTAAGTGCCAAATAGCTTCTTGACCAGTACACATGACAGCACTCTATAGTAGATATAGGATGTCGATATGTTTGTTTCCAAAAGTCGTAAGAGCGTAAGTTATATCCTATTCGTAGTATTTAATCCTATTAACCACTGTAACGAGAAGAAACTATAATTGTGCAGAAATATGGACCGGATTAATAACGAGTAGGTATGGAAGAGGAGCCAACTCTAGTTTGGTCCAAAGATTAAGAATGTCCCGAGTAGGAAGCTTGGTACATTTGATGGCAGTAGAGACATAGACCTGCTGTTCCAAGCACGGTCACAGGTCCTTAGTGTGAATGCTTATACCTGTATAGAATGAATTAAGAAGTTGTGACGTGCCAGACGTGTGACAGGGGTGAGAATGAAAGTGTAGAGCATCTATGTTGGAGTGTGTAGCACATACACAGGAGGGGGGGTGCTAATGCAAGTGGTACCGAAAGAGCGAGGAGCGCAAGATGTGTGCGAGAGAACAAGCCTATAGAGTGGTTCACACTAACGCTTGGGTGTGATGGAGTGGTAAGTGTGAGGATGATTGTGTCAAGGAATACCTAGCAAAGGTATAGGGTAGAAGAGGGGCGGCTACTAGTGGTAGATGATTTTAACATTGATATTGCTGCCCAGCATTGTCTTGTGAGCGTGGGTAGTATTGTGTGCTTTGGCGGGGTTAATGGATGTTGCTGCTGTAAGAATTTCCGTGGTGATGGGATGCCGTTGTGCCGGAGAGTTACTAACAACGCTTGGCTTTCAGTAATGGCGGTGCTTAGCAGCTGCATGAATGTGGGTGGTCTTTGCTCTCTGTGGTTAGGATGCTGAGGGTTCTGTGGTGTTGGAGGTGCCACAGTAGTATGTAGTGTAGCGAGATAGCCCTTTTTGAGGGTAGGTTCCAGCTCCACCTGCTTCCGGTTTCCCAGGCCCCGCCCACTTCCGGTTTGCGCCCCCCCATAGACCCCTGCTACACCGGAAGCTCACGCGCGAGGGGAGCCTCGAGGGTAGGTTACCCTCATTTAAGCGCTATCTCGGTGCTATATATACTACTTGCCACTGTACTGGTGTGTTACTAATCATGCTTGCGCTCTCTGCCATGTATGGTGTTTATCCTGTGCCACAGGTCGTGCGGTGCTTACCCTGTGCCACAGGTCGTGTGGTGTTTCTCCTGTACCACAGGTCGTGTGGTGTTTACCCTGTGCCACAGGTCGTGTGGTGTTTATCCTGTGCCACAGGTCGTGTGGTGTTTACCCTGTACCACAGGTCGTGTGGTGTTTACCCTGTGCCACAGGTGGTGTGGAGTTTACCCTGTGCCACAGGTCGTGTGGTGTTTATCCTGTGCCACAGGTGGTGTGGTGTTTATCCTGTGCCACAGGTCGTGTGGTGTTTATCCTGTGCCACAGGTCGTGTGGTGTTTATCCTGTGCCACAGGTCGTGTGGTGTTTACCCTGTACCACAGGTCGTGTGGTGTTTACCCTGTGCCACAGGTGGTGTAGTGTTTACCCTGTGTCACAGGTGGTGTGGTGTTTATCCTGTGCCACAGGTGGTGTGGTGTTTACCCTGTACCACAGGTCGTGTGGTGTTTACTCTGTGCCACAGGTGGTGTGGTATTTTTCTGTTCCTGAATTATTCACTTCTGGTAAAATGCTCATATGAGATATACAGAAATAAGACGTTCGAGTAATGGAATCACCACTGTAATGTAGTCTGCGCAATATTACTCACAGTATCCAACTTCTCCCATCGTATAGAAGCCTGCAGATTTTCAGCGATTTTTTTCCAAGTTGTGAGTATGGCGACGCCTGTTCCTGATCGCCATTCAAAGCATGCATCTCGTACATCCAAGATGTTACATATTTTATACTTTACTTTTATACGTCAGCCACTGCATTGTTAGTTCTCTAAATTTACTTATACATGCTCCACAGTCGGTCAGTTAGACAAAACAACGCTATCTCTTTAACCTGGGCAGGCTTTGCCATCACTTCCACCGGTATTTACCGCACTGGTGTAAAAACCTGAAATTTTTATGACGGCCATTGCGTGATGCTTGTCTAGTTCAAACTGTGAACACATTGCGTGATTGCCCATGTCTTCTTGCGATAAAAAGTAAGGTACGCAATACTCAATGAAAAGAAAAAGAGTCTGTGCATTCTTCCTGCCTATCTGTCATACAACTGCTCATCTCTTGAGCCTCTTGTCTTTCAGTATGCACGTTGAGACGTTGAGAACTTTTTTTCTGGAGATCGATAGCAGAAAGGCAGTCATACTTCATACGGTAGATATATATGTACCGTATATATAAAGCAGCGAGCAAATGTTAAGGGACAGTAAAACACTGAATTATTAAACCTTTATTACGCATCAAAACTAAACAAAAACTCTTGAAAATGAACCTAATTCGAGATATATATTTTGTATGTATCGCGATAAAATTTCAGATCATTATAAAACATGGTTATTAAATATACAGAGATTAAATTAAAACATCGCATTTTTTCGGTGTAATAGATAAGAGACACATCAGAAAATATTGAAATACAAATAAACGTCACCCGAAGAAGATAACAATTTCCTAAAGTGTTAATAATTAGTAAAAATTCCCTTGTTGTTGGTAGCCTCAATGCTTCGTTTGCTGAAAGAACTTTTTGGTTTTGTATAAAACTGCGGGGTTAGCTTGTTCCACTCATCTTCCAAAAATTCTCTTAATGTATCCTGATTACTGGGATTTCTGACGTAACAAGCACGTTCTCCTATGGTCTGCCACACTGCTCCGATTGGATTGAGATCAGGGCTTTGGGTTGGCAAAAATCCAACTGCTCTCAGTTCACATTCTAAGAAGGTGGCAACTGTAGTAGTTTCCGACAAGGAGCGTTGTCCTGCATGAAAATGGATGGTTGCAATGTTGAATTACTTAAAAAGCTGGTAGTCCAAACTGGCGAATTATAGACTGCCGCATTTACTGAACTATGCGGCGGACCTGGCCTGGCAGCAGAAATGACTCCCTACACCATGACGCAACCCACTCCGTACTTCACTGCTTTCTAGAAGCACTTTGAAAATATCCTTTCAGCTACTTTACCCCGACCTTGCCTTTTTCCATCGGAACCAATCACATTGAACTTGGATTTGTCACCAAAATGTTCTGTAGCCCACTGTGCATCAGACCATACGACGTGTTCTTTAGCAAACTATAGTCTCATTTTTTTATTTTTCGCTGAAATCAGGGACTTTGAAGCGGGAACACGTCCAAACAAACCAGCTATTTGAATCAAGGTGAGTTAGAAAATCGAGACACCTTACCGCCGGACTATTCACCCATCTCACGAGTAATTTCAGCTGCAGACTTAAAACATTCCTTCATGCTCTGTAGCTGTCCAAATCTGGCTATAATACGTTGTACGGTGCTACGGGGTCTTCCCATGGCATTAGAATAGAATCTCTGACAGTGATTCCTCATCTTTGCGGAGAGACACAATGCGTTCTTTCAGCTTCAGACATATTAGCCAATGTTTCGTAGGCTCCATGATAAGTTAGATTTGTTCCAATAATGCAGAAGCTTCACCTATACAATTTATCTGAAATTGATTTCATTTGGCAAGTCTTATAAATGCTTAAAATTGTCGTAACATGGACATCACTCAGAGTTACTTTGCATTTATGATGGTGTCCCTTAACCCTAGCAATGAGGAAAAATGTTATATTTTCCTTCTATTTCTGTTTATTTTTCACCACTTTCTATAAAGATCTAGAATTTTATCGCGAGGCATACAAAATATGTGTAAAAGTATTTTAATTTTTAGCCCTCAGGGGCATATTGTGGCGGGCTCTTTCCCTTGCACAATATGTTTGGGCATCACGCACCCAAGCGTCCCGAGTGCCTTCTCCGCAGGGGATGTTGCAAGTTGCCGCAGTTCCTGCTGATGAGGTTAGTTTTGTAATGTTAGGTAGGCTCTCAGTACTTCCCCTTCTGTTTCGGGAGGTGGGCTGCCGATCG
>LQNS02000210.1:163635-198666 GCA_001587735.2 Parhyale hawaiensis
ACTCAGCTGGTGTAGCACAGGTAACCCTGGCGTTCTGATGACAACAACTCAGCTGGTGTAGCAATGGTAACCCTGGCGTTCTGATGACAACAACTCAGCTGGTGTAACACAGGTAACCCTGGCGTTCTGATGACAACAACTCAGCTTTGCATAGGAGATGTATATATATCCTGTAAACTTCTATTTTGGTTGCACACGGTGTTGGAAACACGACGTACTTGAGCAACATGTTTCAAAGTAAAGCATAAGAGATGAAGCTGAATGAGAATTATAGACACTGATGATGGCGAGCCTCGTAAGCATCCTGTAATGTAATAGTATATGCTTGCTTCATAGGTTGCTCGTTAAATATAACTCCTATATCAGTAGTAAGTCACTAAATATAATATTAACTTGAACGTTATACTAAGACTTATTACAAAAATAAACTAGAGCACTCTCAGAGCGCATACCTCCCCCAAGCAACGCAGCGGTTACGAAAAATTCAAATTTGGTACTGAGACCATGATTTTATTTGTATCAACACCAAAATCCAATCATTTGTGCACTTCAACAGTGTTAACAGCATCATTAGTTTTTTGAAGATCCAGTCATATTTTTTTTATGCTGCTAACAAGCATTCTGACAAACATAAGTCAACCTCTGAAACGGACCAACCCATCATATCCAAAATTTAATCATTTTTGTGTTTTAATATCACTTATAACACTTGTAAATTTCATAAATATCCATTCAAAATTTCTTGAGTTATTATGCTAACAAGCATAAAATTAAAAACAGTGACAAACGAAAGAAAAAACACAGATCATTCCATTAAGTTGGTCATTTACTCTATGTGATATATATAACTAACAACTCGTGTAAATTTCATAAAATCCGTCGATAACTTTTTGAATTATAGCATTTTGAAAAATGAAGCAGAAAAACAAGCAGACACACGGACGCCCAGATCTTCCTAACATACTTAACAATCTCTGCAAATTTCGTTAAGATTCGTCCATAACTTTTCAAGTTATCTTGGTGACAGACAGGTAGACAGAATAACAGACAAATAGACAAACCCGAAGAAAACATAACCTCCTTGACCGAGATAATAAAGAGTCGATGATATTTACTAAAATTTTGACGTGTCGGGAACGACTTTTACCATCTTCATAAATTAGAATAGTGACATGAAAGTCTAAAATAGAATCATTTTATTGCTATTATTGAACTAAGCACCTCTCACACATGTAATCGGCGAGAGGTGTAAAATGCAAACGACAACGACCGGAGTAAGCTTGGAAGATTCCAATACAGTCGGACAATTTGAAAACAGCAGTCATGGTATAGTCATTGTGCAGGGGATTAAGAGCTAACAGTCAAAGGAAAAAAAACAGTTGTGGACCGTAATAAGATGTAACTACAGCTATAGTCATTGTAATGAGGCTGGGTTTTGTTTTATAGATGTAGAGAGATTCGAAAGTTGTGAGATATATCGGGTTAGAAAAGTTGATGATGGAGAAGTCTTTCCTGTTAACAGGATGATTGTTTTGTTCTGCATAAAGACCGGGAGCTCATTGGGTAGGTTTTGCATGTGGTAAGCCTGTTCTACTGGATATGCCTAAAAAGCGTTCCCGAAGCATTAAAATTTTAATCATTTTTGTCAACCCTTTATTTATTAACTTACATTGATATTAAAAGTGCACTGTGACTGTACAGACAACGTAGGAAAAATATCAACCCAATTTGTTCAGGTATAGAGCATCAGTGATCTTGTCTTTATGTCGTTTTTCCCAAAGAACGGAAATTTCCAGTGGTTTGTTGTAGACTGTGTGGTCTTAGTTGAATTATTGCTGGCACTTATGGACTTATGGTCATGTGTAAAGGCGGGTCCACCCAACTGTCAGCTGAACGTGTTCTTTCGCCGTCAGCTGAACGTGTTCTTTCGGCCCTAGACTATCATTTAAATAGCAGAAACGTGTGGAGTGTTCAAAGTCTTAATTTCATACAAACTTGAGAGACATTGGAAACTTCACTGGTAGCACTTGCTTAGCCAATTACCCAAATGACTTATCTACTGACATTAGGCTACTTTTTACAAAATATATGCTACCTAATATTTGAACGTTAATTTGATAGGACACGTTCAGTGGCCTTTCGCCTGCCCTTATTCACGCACCATTTTTTAAGTTTTGGACACTGTAAAAGCGATATCACTAGAAGAGGCACTATACTCAAATTTTTAAGTGAAAAACACTATGTTTACCAAATGCGTGCGAGAGAACTAACTTTTAGTTTTAATACATGCCCACAGTTATAAAAGAGAGAAAAAGTTTTTCACTTCCCGGTTAAACAATTGTTGTTTGCCTTAATACTCTAGTAGTTCTGATGTCATATCGCTCTAAATGAATAATGAAACTTCAGTCAGGTGACTTTTATCGATCTTGTTAGATCATTTTCAGGTCTACCTTATTTCCTTGTAAATACTACAGTAAGTTTCCAACTAATCCTTCGATATCAGCCATCTATTCGGTACATAGAAGCTCAGTAAAAATGCTCAGGCACTGGAGAATATTTCCCTCACCAAGCAAAGACTCGTTTTACTCAAGCCTCGTATTCAGTGCCAAGAGAGGGCTACAGAATCGCTACCTTAACATTATACATATCTCGTTAAGTAAACAACTAAGCGCCTAAACTAAGCTCACGCATGTACGTGATATCAACACCGTGCTAAAGAATATACCAACTGAAATTATCAACAACCTAAGCATTATATTCCCCTTTTTCAATAAATCAATACCTAAGTAGACAGCACGCAGTCTGCATGTGCGTGTTAAGTATAATATCAAATGATTGCCATGGGAAATACCGTAAATATCAATGTAGCACGAGATGGGTGGTCTGCATAGCATCACCTAGACTCCGTCCGAAGAACTTCCCAGGTAAGACAAGGTACCTTAGTAAAATCTCTGACGTGCTACTAAATAGCCGACTAAATACATCTCAAATCTTCCGTATCAATAGAGGGCTAAGAAAAAATTATACAAGTATAACTACCTTAACAAAAGCCTTATGCCCCGCACTGCAGTGGCACCGTAGCTGCTGCTCCTAGAGGCGATACCAGCGCAGTGAACGCTTCTAGAAACTAAGCTGCCTCGCTTAGCTCAGTGATATATCTAGCTAAAGAAGTTCGTTAATTATTCATTGGAATGAGAGGCCGTCGGTGCAAGATTTGCTCGTTACTTTTTGTCATTAATCGTATTGATTAGCTTACAAAGACGTTGCATATGTTAGATCAGATGATGAATATAGCTGTGCAGAACGCTGGCGCTTACGGGTGAATATTTAATGTACATAGTGCGCTTAAGTGCCAAATAGCTTCTTGACCAGTACACATGACAGTACTCTATAGTAGATATAGGATGTCGTTATGTTTGTTTCCAAAAGTCGTCGCACGGTTATTAGAGCGTAAGTTATATCCTATTCGTAGTATTTAATCCTATTAACCAGTGTAAAGATAAGAAACTATAATTGTGCAGAAATATGGACTGGATAACTAAAGAGGAGGTATGGAAGAGGAGCCAACTCTTGTTTGGTACAAAGATAAGGAGTGTCCCGGGTAGGAAGCTTGGTACACTTGATGGCAGTAGAGGCATAGACCTGCTGTTCCAAGCACGGTCATAGGTCCTTAGTGTGAATGCTCACTCCTGTATAGAATGAATTAAGAAGTTGTGACGTGCCAGACGTGTGACGGGGGTGAGAATGCAAGAGTAGAGCATCTAATGTTGGAGTGTGTAGCACATACACAGGAGGGGGGGGGGGGCAGGTGCTAATGCAAGTGGTACTGAAAGAGTGAGGGGCGCAAGATGTGTACGAGAGAACAAGCCTATAGAGTGGTTGACACTAACGCTTGGGTGTGATGGAGTGGTAAATGTGAGGATGATTGTGTCAAGGAATATCTAGCGAAGGTTTAGGGTAGAAGAGAGGCGGCTATTAGTGGTAGATGATTTTAACATTGATGTTGCTGTCCGGCATGGTCTTGTGAGCGTGGGTAGTCTTGTGTGTTATGGTGGGGTTAATGGATGTTGCTGCTGTGGGAATTTCTGTAATGATGGGATGCCGTTGTGCCGGAGAGTTACTAACAATGCTTGGCTTTCAGTAATGGTGGTGCTTAGCAGTTGCATGAATGTGGGTGGTCTTTTCTCTCTGTGGTTAGGTTGGTGAGGGTTCTGTGGTGTTGGAGGTGCCACAGTAGTATGTAGTGTAGCGAGTTAGCCCTTTCTGAGGGTAGGTTCAGGCTCCACCTACTTCCGGTTTCCCAGGAACCGCCCACTTCCGGTTTGCGCCCCCCCCCCCCAGACCCCGCTAAACCGGTAGTGCATTGACCGTTATAAAACGAAAGCTCACGAGCGAGGGGAGACACGAGGGTAGGTTACCCTCAAAAAGGGCTATCTCGGTGCTCTATATACTACTTGCCACTGTACTAGTGTGTTACTAATCATGCTTGCGCTCTCTGCCATGGTGGTGTTGACCCTGTGCCACAGGTGGTGTGGTGTTTTTCTGTTCCTCAATTATTCAGTTCTGGTACAATTCTTATATGAGATACACAGAAATAAGAAATTCGAGTAAGGGAATCACCACTGTAATGTTGGCTGCGCAATATTAACTTACAGCAACCAACTTCTCCAATCGTATAGAAGCCTGCAGATTTTCAGCGGTTCTTTTTTCAAAGTTGTGAGTATGGTGGAGCTGGCTTCCTGGGCGACGCCTCTTCCTGATCGCCATTTAAAGCATGCATCTCGTACATGTAAGATGTTACATATTTTATACTTTACTTTTATATGTCAGCCACTACCGCGAATTTTTACTGCAAATTTTTATGATGGCTATTGCGTGATGCTTGCCTAGTTCAAACTGTGAACACATTGTGTGATTGCCCATGTCTTCTTGCGATAAAGTAAGGTACGTAATGCTCGATGAAAAGAAAAAGAGTCTGTGCATTCTTCTTGCCTATCTGTCTTACAACTGCTTATCTCTTGAGCCTCTTGCCTTTCAGTATGCACGTTGAGACGTTGAGAACTTTTTTTTTTCTGGAGATCGATAGCAGAATGGCAGTCATACTGCATACGGTAGGTATATATATATATATATATATATACCGAATATATAAAGCAGCGAGCAAATGTTAAGGGACAGTAAAACACGACTTATTATTAAACCTTTATTACACATCAAACACAGAACAGAAAGGCTTGAAAACTAACCTAATTCGAGATATATATTTTGTATGTATCGTGATAAAATTTCAGAACATTATAAAACATGGTTATTAAATACACAAAAATAAAATTAAAACAACGCCTTTTTTTATCGGTGCAAAAGTTAAGAGACACCATCATGAAATATTTAAATACAAGTAAAAGTTCACCCGAATAAGATAACAATTTCCTAAAGTATTAATAATTAGTAAACATTCCATTGTTCTTGGCTACCTCAATACTTCCTTTGCTGAAAGAACTTATTTGTTTTGTATAAAACTGCGGAGTTAGCTTGTTCCACTCATTGTTCAAAAATTCTCATAATGTATCCTGATTACTGGGATTTGTGACGTAACAAACACGTTCTCCAAATGGTCTGCCACACAGCTCCGATTGGATTGAGATCAGGGCTTTGGGGTGGCAAAAATCCAACTGCTATCAATTCATCCTTTAAGAAGGTGGCAACTGTCCAAGTTTACGGCAAGGAGCGTTGCCCTGCATGAAAATGGATGGTTACAGTTTTGAATTACTTGAAAAGATGGCAGTACAAACTGGCGAAGTAGCTCTTTATAGACTGCTGCACTGCAGTGGTCCTGGCCTGGCAGCAGAAATGACTCCCTACACCATGACGCTACCCACTACGTACTTCACTGCTTTCTTGACGCACTTTGAAAATATCCTTTCAGCTACTTTACCCCGACCTTGCCTTTTTCATCGGAACCAATCACATTGAACTTGGATTTGTCACCAAAATGTTCCATGTTCTGTAGCCCACTGTGCATCAGACCATACGACGTGTTCTTGAGCAAACTATATTCTATTTTTTTTTTTTATTTTTAGCGGAAATCAGAGACTTTGAAGCGGGAACACGTCCACCCAAACCAGCTGCTTGAATCAACGTGAGTTAGCAAATCGAGACACCTTGCCTTCAGACTATTCACCCATCTCACAAGTAATTTCAGCTGCAGACTTAAGACGGTCCTTTATGCTCTGTACCTGTCAATATCTGGCTCTGATACGTTGTACGGTGCTACGGGGTCTTCCCATGGCATTAGAATAGAATCTCTGGCAATGATTTCTCATCTTTGCGGAGAGACACAATGCGTTCTTTCAGCTTCAGACATATTGGCCAATGTTTCGTAGGGGCCATGATAAGTTAGATTTGTTCCAATAATGCAGAAGCTTCACCTATACAATTTATCTGAAATTTATTTCATGTGGCAAGTCTTTTAAATGCTTCAAATTGTCGTAACATGGACATCACTCAGAGTTACGTTGCATTTATGATGGTGTCCCTTAACCCTAACACTGAGGAAAAATGTTATATTTTCCTTCTATTTCTGTATATTTTTCACCACTTGTTATAAAGTTCTAGAATTTTATCGCGAGGCATACAAAATATGCGTAAAAGTATTTTAATTTTTAGCCCTCAGGGGCATATTGTGGCGGGCTCTTTCCCTGCCACAATATGTTTGGGCATCACGCACCCAAGGGTCCCGAGTGCCTTCTCTGCAGGGGATGTTGCAAGTTGCCACACTTCCTGCTGATGAGGTTAGCTTTGTAATGTTAGGTAGGCTCTCAGTACTTCCCCTTCTGTTTCGGGAGGTGGGCTGCCGATCGAGGTGGCTGACCTATTCCCTCTAGACTTCTGCCTTCTTGTATTTCGTTTCCTTCCCCTGTGCGGCGCAGCTCAGCGAAAGCGTTCAGCCGCGCCCGGGGGTTGGAGATGCTCGACTTGCGCCTTTTTCCTGTCAGTAGCGCACTGACCACTCTGAGACCTACCGACTGAAAAGCCGAGACAAAAAATCATTGACAATTTAAAACGCGCCCTAGTCGGCGCACGAGCCTGTGGTTGACACAGGAATAGTTCGGCGCGATACAGGCAGTGTGCCACTGAAGCGCTAGTAAAAACTTCTACTACTACTACTACTACTACTATTTTAATTTTCAAGTCTTTTGGTTCAGTGTTTTATTTGTAATAAAAGTTTAATGTACCGTAGTACGTAGCGTAGGGAATAGCCTACACATCAGCTGAGTGCTCGCTCTCTGCCAGCGAGTCCTAAGGCTGATTCGGTATACCTGCTTTATTGAATACTTACGTCCGCCAAGGAGGTTATGTTTTCGTCGGGTTTTTCTGTCTTTCTTGCTTTCTGTGTGTCTGTCTGTTATTGGTGAAGATCCGTCCATCCATTTCTTTGTTTGTTAGTGTGCCTCATTTTTCTCAATAGCATAACTCAAGAAGTTATGGACGGATTTTTATGAAATTTACATGAGTTGTTAGGTATATCACAAAGAGTAAATGACCAAATTTTTTTGATGATCTACTCGTTCGTTCATATGTTTGTCACTATGTTTGATTTTATACTTGTTAACGCAATAACTAAAAACATTTTGCATTGATCTTTTATGAAACATACAGGAGTTATTAGGAATGTTAAAAGATATAAATGATTAACTTTTAGTGCAGATCGGTTGGTTCATTTGTGTGTTTGACTTATGCATGTCATAACGTTTGTTAGCGGCATAACTCACAAAGTTTTGAATGGATCTTCACGAAATTTTCAGGAGTCATTAGTAATGTTAAAAGACAAAATGGTTAAATTTTGATGCAGATCGGTTGATTCGTGTCTATGTTTGAGTTGTGTTTGTCATAATGTTTATTATGTAATAACTTGAAAAATTATGAATGGATCTTCATGAAATTCACAGGAGTTGTTAGTAATGTTAAAAAAAGACATAAATGATTAAGTTTTGGTGCAGATCGGTTAGTTCGTTGTAAGTTTAACTTATGTTTGACATAAAGTTTGTTAGCAGCACAGCGCAAAAAGTTCTGTACGGATCTTCAAAAAAATTGCAGAAACTGTTAATACTATAAAAGGGCACAAATGATTAGATTTTGGAGTTGATGAAAAACCATGGTTTCAGAGCCAATTTGAATTTTTCATTACCGTTGCCTTACTTGGGAGGGGGGGTGCGCTCTCAGAGGGCTCTCGTTTTTTTAATTAACTCAGCTGCTTCATCAAAAAAGGCAGAGTAAATTTTACATCGTGAACAAGGAATATACGTGTATGCATTAGCAAATGCACAATTCAAGCTGGTAATTTAGATCATATATAAGCGATAGCATTAATTATGTTCTTTATACGTCATTGTTGGGGTCCTGTAGATGCTTGTTTTCTCTGTTTTCTTGCCAAAGACGACGGCTAAATGCTCGGCTGCAACCAAAACAGAGGAGCACATCTCTGCCGATGTGTGCAATCGAAAATCAACCAGGTACAGACACTGCAGTTTCTATTCTAGGGTCTGTGGTGGTCTTCTGTCGTTAACAATTTGTTGTTTCTTGCTCACCAAACCTGTTTGGGTTATTACGAGAACCTTTTGTTTAATATATATTGTTACTTAGAAAAATGTTTTATTGAAATTTGCGTAAATCGCCTTTGACTCATTGACCCAAGGTCCGATGCCGGGTGGATTGAGGGCTTGAGGATCGAGAAGTTAATTTCACCGGAGTTTCCTTATTTTGCGCGAAACTTTGTTCTAGTTCAAGTCAAGAATTGGAAAAATGAAATCCGGCAGAGCAAATTAATGACGTGTTCGATCCGCGCAGTGTTATCGAGATCATCCAAATTCGCTTAACTTGAACTTTCCCGGGTACAGTATGTGGAACTGAACTTAGTTTCGGGCGGCCGACCCCAAGCATAATATGTTAGCTGTATTAAAACTTGAAGTTCAAATCGACATTCTACTATTAAAGATTGGGACTAGTTAAAGTTAAGCAATTTGCTTACCTCGACGGCAGTGTTTGAATTGACGACGTCAACAGATGATTGCACGTGGATCACTGGCCGTGCAGAGGAAGCTGAGTGCCGCTGAGACATTCAAGCGTATGGACGGCCTAAAATTATAGAACAGTCGCAACAATGCATCATCCCGAAGTAGTCGCTGCTAGTGAATCATAGAAAGCTGAGTTTGTGATAGAACAAAACCTGCGCCATTGCGTGTTTCTGCTTAGTTCACGGGCAAATCGTATTTGTTTTTATGCTCTGTGCAGCAGACGAGTTTTTTCAATTAAATTTTTAACCGGCCTGACTATATATATCATAGCGAAGTGCTCTAGTAAAAAGGCAATGAAATTACTGTCGCTCAAAGTAAGGGAATGAATATGCAAAGCACAAATTTAAGAAGATGTGACCAGCGCATGGTGAACACATGTTGAATTAACGAAGTTGACGCAACAGCGCTTCATAGCTTCGAATGTAACGAGAAATTAGTACTTTAATGTACTGCCAACGGTAAACCTCATTAAAGTCGGTAGAAAATAATACCTTTAAGAATCAGGCTCGGGCAGCTCTCAACTTTTCCTGAACGTTAGCGAGTCATAAGTCATACGTTCATAATTTTCATCCATCCAACTACTGGTGATGTTGGAGGACAACTTCAAGTGCTCGAATTCCACGATCATTGGAGAGGTCAGCTCATGCCAACGATTCGAAGGGCCATAGATAGAGACAACTACAACGGGATCAGCTGAGCTCAATAGCTTTCTCTTGTTACACATGAGCGCTGGTTTCACGACACTGAATTGAACTCCAAGCGTTACTGCAGTAGCATTGAATTTGTTTCAAGCGTAATCGGTTCGGATTAGCGCGTAAAATTCATTCCATGGCTTTAGTTTCGGACTATTTAAACCATGAGATTATTTTACCTCACCTGAACTGCCGCAGTCAACACTCCTTTATTTTGTAAGCAATGGTGAAGGACTCCTTGTAGTAGAAGCCTCTAAGCCAGACTCTCAAGTCTGTCCAGCTAATTTATTTACCGCATGTAGACACGTTACACGCTCGCACCAATAATACGGGCATGTACCTCCTCAATGGATACCTGTTCTCAGTAAATATTCAGATCCAAATAACATCATTATCACTCAATGAAGCTATTAAGACCCGAATCAAACTGGACTAAGAGGGTCATAATGATAAGCCGGCTTTCAATGAAGTCGTAGTACAGTATGTTACCTTTGATTATGCGTATACAATTTCTTTGCTTTATTTTTCAAGATAAGTGTCTAACTTTGAAATATCAATATTAACTAAATGTATGGCTATGTTGCAAATGTGAATAGCACTTGTAAAATAAATATTTAGCCATTTACTAAGTTTATCACACAATTTGCTTATTTACGAGTTTTTTACTTTTACTTCAGATTATGCAACGAGTTAATAAAAACGTCATAAAGAGGAAATAAATGCAAATGAACAGGAATATATTTATTGGACGTCCAAAATCAAGAAATTAGAACCAAAACAATTCAATAAAAACTGAAATATGTGTTCAGTAGTGGTAAACATAAAAAGTTAATTTTGAACATGGCAACCTCCATTTTTCATGATATTTATAAGGCGATTATCAACAGACTTTGTCAGGTTTCATATTTCAGATGGTGGAATAAAATCTGCAGCTGTTTATCGTGCTTTCCACAGGCTAACTTTGCTCGAAAACTGCCGACCACCTTCATAGACCTGCCTTTAATCATAGCAAAGAGGTTCTCGATGGGATTTAAATCGGGTCTATAAGCTTTTCAGGTCATAACCCTTTTTTATTTAAATCCTTCATCCGCAAGCTAGTTAGCAATGTACCGTGCTCGGTGTGAGGGAGCGTTATCATACTGAAATACGAATTTGGATGTGCGTGCGATAGTCTGCTCATCAAGCCATGGAATCAAGTTGGCTTCAATGAACTGACAATACCTTTCTACATTCAATATAACTCCTTTTGCCACTTCAATTGGACCAATAACGGTGTCACCTACTATCACGGCCCAAAACATAACACCTCCACCACCTTGTTGACGCTCAAGCCGTGTCTGTTGAGGTCGGTCATGGAGGACCCATCCAGACACCCATCCATCTGGACCGTCGAGATTGACTCTGCATTCGTCAGCAAATATGACATTGGAGAATTAGTTTTCATGTTTTCTTCAGCCCATTTGACCCTATTTTCTTTGTGAGTTTTTGTTAGAAGTGGTCGTTTAATTGCCTTTTTCACTTTCCCTAGCTTCTGCAGAACCTCAAATCTTGTCTTTCTGCTTAGTATTGGGGCTCCAGGGTCTTCAAATGTCGTCTTACTTGTAGAAAGTTGTTTTCTAGCCATAGAATTTTTCATATGTCACATATCCTGAGCAGTGTATTTCCCCGTAGAGGCTCTATCCGGAGTTTTCCGGTTGACCTTACCTTCAATTGCATAAGCCTTAATTGTTCGGTGATCACGCTGCAATTCCTTGGGAACTTCGAGTGTTGTCTTACCAGAAGCCAATAACGAGTCACATTGATCTTATCTTCACTGGTTAGACAGCTTTTCTTGCCCATGTTGACTAGAGAGTGATGTTGCATAATCTGGCGTAACATCAGAACCCCGTGCGATAAGCAAATGTAGCCAAAACATGGGAAATGGTTCCTTTTTATTTTTCTCTGAGTTTTCTATAGTTACAACATACCTGTGCACAACTTACTATTTACATTTTATGGGATTGACACTTATCTTGAAAAATTAGTAAAAAAATTGTATTTGTATTATCAAAGGTAACATACTGTATTATAGTAGCATACCAAGCTTCGCTAGTGCTTTGTATCAGGGTTGCACTATGTGCCTCACAAATTTAACTCTAGGTAGATTCAGTGCATAAGTACAATACTACCCTTGACATCGCCATCACATTTCACAGAATCAGGTGTGATGCATCATCCACAAATGATATGAGGGAAATTCTGACATGGCTTAAAGCTAAAATCCTTGCGGAAACCCACAGCCGGTAGCATAGCACTCGTTTTTGTGACAATAGTCTAGCATGCACTGAGCCATCAGCCCCGAACAGACACTGCCTCGGATGGCAGAATGCTGACACACACCTCACTGTCACCGAGACAATACCGCCTTTACTTCGCTACAAGTACAACATGGCAGTAACCAATGGAGTTAGAGCACTCTGAAAGCGCATACCTCCACAAAGCTAGTCAAATGTAATGAAAATTCAAATTGGTCCTGAAACACTGAATTCATTTGTATCATCACCAAAAATCTAATTACTTGTGCCTTATGACAGTAATAACAGCTTCTGTAATATTGGTGAAGATCCGTTCAGAGCTTTCCGAGTTTGCTGCTAACGCACATTCTGTCACACGTTAGTCAAACAGACCAACTGATCATCACCAGAATTTTATCATTTATGCCTTTCAACATTACTAACAATCCTGTAAATTTCATAAATATTCGTGAAAAACTTTTTGCGTTATTTTGCTAACAAGCATAAAATCAAACACAGAGACAAACAAACGAATAGACAGATCGTCACACGAAAAAAATTGGTCGTTTACTCTTAGAAAGATATCTAACAACTCATACAAATTTCATAAAAATCTATCCATAACTTTTTGAGTTATGGCATTAAGAAAAATAAGGTAGACAAACAAACAATTGGATGAACGGATCTTCACCAAAAGTTATTCGTCTGTTCTTCTTAACATACCTAACAATCCTTTAGCAGTCCGTAACTTCTTGAGTTATCTTGGTGACAGACAAATAAACAGCTAGACGAAGCACAAACAGACAGACAAACTCGATGAATGCAAAACCTAATTGGCGAAGGTAATGAAGGAGGATATATATGTATATATATATATATATATATGAGAGTAAGCTGAGTAACAACCTACTGTAACCTAAGCTTGCAAAACGGAAGTTTTCCAAAATATATAAAAGCCCGATGCTCACGTATCAACATTTGTTGCCGCTACCAGCCTAGAAGTGACCCAACTAATCCGTTTACGTGGCCGCAGGACGACTTCAGCCTGCCCACAATTTTACTTGATCAAAAATAGTCCAATATCTCAGCCGCTAGTGCATTTTTAAGATCATTGCCAGGCCAGTTGTGAACTTTCAATAAACGCTCCTAATTTTATGGGCAGTTTAAGTCCCCAAAGAGAGGTAATTTCAGAATTACTGCTCGATGTTCATAGACGTCCAGCTGAAGTCACGGCCACGACTACGTGATCAGATTAGTTGAGCTGCTAATAGGCTGGCAGCGGCAACGGCAACGAAAGTTGTTACGTGGGTACCGGGCTTTAGGCATGACGCTATCGGCGGAACATGTGACTGGTGTGGAGGGAGCAGACTGCGCTCCCCATCCACTGTCAGTGTGACAAGTTAATCATCGATTTCATAATATCAACAATTTCCTCATTATTTTTGGAATTAACAGATAAAATTTGAATAGATCTACCTAATAAATTTTAGACAGTGTTTTGGTCACAGACATGCGTAACTTTAAAAGGTCTGAAGCGTTTCAGGATGATAATTAATCGAAAATCGCTCGCAGAAATCGGTTTGTGTTATGAAAACATAGATTCGCAAAAAAAATATGTACAAATATTAGTATAGATGTGCACGACTAAGTATACACATAACACAGTAATAAATATGTCTAGAAAATAGGTTTATCAAGTAAGAATGTAGTGTTCAACATTCGAGCTCAAAATTAGTGTTCGACGCGAGAAGCGGTTGTAGGTAGTAGAGGCATCTGCTCAGTATCACGAGGTTGAGTGCCTTAGAAAGAAGCGAGTGTGTTCATAATTCTGCTTCGCGACTCTATAAACGTACGTAAACAAACTCATTCTCGCAAACGACAGTGATTCAGAACTTGGGCTCTGGAGAATAAAGACGGCAGTGAGGATGTAGAGCCACGTTTTAGGTGTTCCCTCTTTCCCCTCTCCGTCAGGGGGAGTGGGGACGCGTCCCAGTACAATTATTTTCCTCCTGGCTCTACATTTTATGGATATTCGATCCTTTGGTCCACGTACTCAGCAGTTTTGCTAATCGTGAAGCATCCAGAATTGACATTACTCAGCGCGAGGTGCGTTCTGGCAGTGAATGTGTACTATCACTGAAGCTTACATCTTGTGAGCCTGTTGCCGCGGAGCGATACAACTATGTGTCGCCTGATCATCGTCGATGTACTGCTAATACCTGTGAATATCTTCCTCGAGTGCACATCATGTGCCTTGGGCAGCGCTAGTTGACAAACGCCCTAGTCTTTTTTTTTTTTTTAGAATTGTTTTCTATAGTCTCAACTATCGAACCTCTCCCGTTCAACGGGGCTTCAACGTGCTATGCCCAACGTGACATAAATGCTTATATGTGCTCTGTGTCTGTGTTATTTATGTTGCCTACGGCATGCTGACGAGTTACACAAACAATTAATGCAGCTGTGCAGTGTACTCATCAAATAAATGTGTACAATACCAACTGCAGTGATCTCTGTAACATACGTGACGAAGTTGGCAGTCGTAATGAAAACATAATGTTTCCTCAAGATGCAGCAAGAGCCTCATGATTGAGTCAACGTGTTCTGCATGCTAAGCTGATTCAGAATGTTTGCTTCTTTAAAAGTCGCATGAACTTAAAATAGCCATGTTGTGCGTGAAGGGTAGGAAGTGTTAGCAGTCCCCGAGAGTCCAAATGCAAGTGATGGAGTAGCAGTTTAACTACCTTGTGTGTAGACAGTAGACTTCAGTTGCAGCCCATTTTCCGAATAGGTCTGCGTAGGAGCGTCATCACTTCGATAATTGTGGTCTGAGGAGGAGATGAAAAAACAACAACGTCAAAGCAGAACTCTCTCTTTTACTGTCTTGCCTCTCAGTGTTAAGTATTCAAGTAAGTGTGTCACTGGACCTTGGCAGTTCGATATGATTCACGTGTTTTCTTATTGGCAAGTGAAGTGTTTTAAAGTGAGAGTAGGGTATAGGTGTCATTAGTCAACTAATATGGAGTATTATTGCATTGATAAAAGTGGAATTTTCTGCAGAGGGATCTATAGAAAAGATTTTATTTTGCGGTAAATGTCTTAAGATTAAGGAAATGTATATGTATGTACATGTAAAAACTGAAGCTTCTAGTTTGTTCATTGGATTCTTATCGCGCTTTTAAAAAAGGAAATATCAAAAAAATGTCTTAGTTTAACATTTAAACAATAATGATAAAATTAGACTAATATTGTACTGAACTTATATTTCTTGTGGTGAAACGAATTATTTTATACGTGCTGGAGCACTCATTGACCAATGGTGAGTCAACTATCTTCGCAACCTAAAGATTGTGCGGTCTAAAATATGAATTGCAGGGTATAGAAAAGGTCTTAAGAAATGAATGATTATAACTTACTTAGCCAATGTGGTCTTTTTCCAGAGTTTTTGTAAACACAGCATCGATATGACAAAATGTTTGTTTATATGCATTGTATTACATCTTCGCTGTCTGACAGCACCGTTTTTGCCACCTGGCTCAGTATTTTGACTGATTAATTTGTGTCTCATATGGTGCTCAACCTTTCAAATATTTGCGATTTGTCTCCGATGGTACGCAGCCTTTCAAATATTTACGGTCGAAGTTACACATAGCTATATCTCGTGAGTACTTGTGTAGTGTTCAATTATGACCAGAATCAGTTGTGACTCAAATTTGTATCCAAGTGTGTCAAAAAACTTACTTAATTCTCGCTTTAATGAGGTTTCCTCTTTGTGTTAAATTTCCATGCTCTTTTTCCAATATATTGTGAGATCTTTATGTGTGTTTCACTGATCCAGCTGCAGTATGAGACCCAATCGCTAAATCTTATATAGTTAGGTAGGCTGGGGAATAGCTCGCCCCTTGGGGACATGTCTCAATTGTTATGTGCATTCTTTCTATATTATTTTCAGAGTCACAATACTGCCATGTGCTATTTTCCGAGAAAGATCAACTGGATCGCTCGTGACTAATCATTCATTTATAGTAGGAACTTTCTTTCATACAATCTTCATTGATTTATTCATTTATTATTATGAATAATAATTTATAAATATGATTCGTTCCTTCATTCACATTCCCCGTAACACTTGTGCAGCGAACTTGGAGGGTGTTTAGTTCGGTAGAGTTGACGCGTCGCTGCTTCATTTGCTATATCCTCCCCCTTCTGGAATACTGCTCCGTAATCTGGAGTCCTGCTACTGATTGTCATCTGAGTTGGCGTGACAAAGTGGTTCGTCGATGTGCGATCCTGCTGGATGGAGTTGTGCCTTGTGATCTGGCGCATCGTCGCAAAGTTGGTGGAGTCTGCTTTCTAAATAAAATATCTAATGGCCCTAGTCATCACCTGGTGGCCTTTTTTCCGGAGCCATTTGCTTTGGTGAGGTATATTCGGCGTACTAGTGCTCTTCATGAGTTTACCTTGGAACCGGTACGATGCCGTTAATTAAAGCCAGTGTTCTCATTCGGTATTTCCATCATGTGTAGAAGTTTTGATTGATCTTAATGGCTCTGCCTTTGCTGGTGCGGGTATTGACAGCTTTATGTAATCTGTAAACAGAGCTATTCTGTGCTCTCTGATCTTCTCTTTCTTTTCGCTTGTTGGGCTGGTTGCGTGGGGGTTTGTTAACCTTATGTAGTTTCCTCCGTTTTCAAGTCGCCAGTCTAGTGTATCTCAATAATAATAATATAATCGGAATAAATTAGGACGAATTTTCCACTACGATGCAGTACGTGAAAAGTGACGCATGCTTTTTTGCAAGGTGATGAAATTGAGTTGCGATGGAATAAACTATCTAAGCCGCAATGCTTCCATTACTTTATTTTCTGTGAGAGGAACATCAGTTGTCTTTCTCGTGCTGTTCGACCTGATGGACTATCATTTCCATGATCCAAATCTAGGCACATATGTAGATAACTCACCTTAAAAATTAGTAATGCCTACAGTAGCGTTACCCGTGGAAATTCCACGGTTAATTAATGCTTTCGCGTACTTTAGTATAAAAGTAAACCCGTGATGGATTTACTTATTAACTCTTAATAGCGCTCGGGTTCGCGGAGCTATTTATAGCTAACTTGCTAACTTTGAGCGAGTTGTTGGTCTGCAGTTTTCCAATGGGTTTACGAAACAAATAATTTAGGCATTTGTTAGGAGAAGATTGTATTTTAACAAGGTTCAGTTTCATACTCCTGCTTACCAGACGGCATTTCATAAGTAATACCTACATACATTCCAAAATAATTACAGCAGTATATTAACAAGTATGGAGCTTAACTATACTGAGGGGATCTGTAAGATCTGTACGTGAGCCTCTCAAGGTTAGTCGCTTTAAGAGGAAATTAGTCAATTAAAGCTGTATACTAGTGTTATTATACATACCTCGTATTATTGCCAGTGCTTATGATTCACTCAACTGGGTAAGAACATCTCCCATGTCTCCAATCTAACCACGAACGGAAGCTGTTCTCACACAAGTCTCTGATAAAATAGCTAACTTCGGATGCATTCGATTGGGCAGTGAACGTAAGACTTTGAGCTTTGACTTGTCCAAATCTTCAGAGAGGTACCCAGGTTTTGACTTGTTGATTTAAGTTTAAGGCGTTAACGCTCACTGAATTACCAGGGACATTTCCATGAACAGAGTCTTGCTCAGTAAACGAGAAATTTCAGTGGGCTCAACACAATGGGGGGGGGGGGCTGCTTCTAGCTCCTGCTACGCGATTCAAAGTGACGAAGCTAAAGTTCCTGCGTTTCCAGACAAGTGAAGTGAGGTGGGCTTGGCTTAATCCGCTATGATAACCCAACCGAACATGCTCAGAAGTTGTCAAGGTAGAAGCACTCGCGTCCGTAGTAAAGTGTACTTTTTTATGCTTACATGAAAGTAACTTACTACTCTTCTCAAAACACTGGCAGAAAGTTGAAGTACTATTTATATTATCAATCCATAATCACTGTAAATACTGCTCTATTACTGTATTTAGGGGTTTCAAATGTAAATAGGTAATGTATTTGATGTATTTGGTAAAATTAGTATTTAAACATTTGATGTAATTAGTATATAAATGCATTTGAAAAATGTAATTAGTATTTAGTCTTTATTACATTTTGACGATGAATTTAGTAATTGGTATTTAAATACAGCAATGCATTTAGTGCCCATCACTGATTGGGTGTTAATAGAAGATGACGTTACACGTATCTGCTACTTCCCTTCAATATGACTGTAACGTTCAGCGTTATGTATTCTTCGAAGGAAATCACACTCTGTATAAAGATATCCCTCATCCATCTTGTGTCGTTTTGATAGCAATGGCAGTCTAGTTTTCTTTTTCGTGCTTTACAAATTCTTGAAATTCTAATACGTAGACGAATATCGAGAATGTTTCACATTAGAAGCTACACCAAACAGCACTAATATCTTTCATATTGTTAGCAAGAGCTTGGTATTGATTACTGTACGCTCAAATACGTCTATCCGTTGGATAGACACTCATCAGATACAAACCATATTGAAACTTTTTTCTCCCTCCTCCCCCTCCTGCTTCCTATGTTCGAATCGATCCGTCTGACTTAGACTTCATTTCGCTCACATGTTTGAAAGATTACTCATGTATAACTTACATATCCGTACACATAAATTGAAGTCATATGCTCAGAAATCTTTCACCAACTTGTTCCCTTAACTGTATTAAGAGTAACGCAAAAATCAAATATTTCTGTTTCCACGCTCATTCTGAAAAATGATAACTGAATTCATGGTCTACGTAATCGAACAATTCTCAATCATGTATAGTATGGATGTTACTTGAGACTGGTGTGCTTCTGCGGAACGAAAAATGCTACTATCAGGTCATTCCACGAGTTTCCAATGTAGAATTGAAGGTTTTTGCATGTATGTCGCATATTAAGTTTCCAAGTCTGAAAAATGGCTATGTGTAATCCACTGCCCGTGATCGAAGAAGAATGGTTGGGTACAAGATAATGTTTCCTATATATGACGTTTTCTAAAATGTTGAAATAATATTCGTGCGTTATTTTACACCAACTGATGAAAACGTAAATATTGTTCCAGCTTTCTTAAATTCACCGCGAAGTGACACTGCTATTCTCAAAGTGTAGATTTTTAGGCAAACATTTTATACCATATTAGACCCCAATATTGTTTGTGTAGATGTAATAATTTGCAATAGTCTCTACAATACCAACGAATATGGATACGTAATTATCTGCATTCTATTGATGCATTGTGATGAAAAATTCTATAACTACTGTTGAAATCATAGATCCGATGTATTTGTTACAATACACGATTACAAACGACGTATTGTACAAGATACAGGATTGTGAGAGGCAATCGAAATTAAATTCTCTTGTTGAGATATGTCCCTATTACTTAAGAAACTGGATAGATCCTATAGTACCAGTACAGACAACGCATGTTTAGGTGATATACAGGAGTCAGATTTAACCTGACACGGCCGTAGCTTCTACGTACGCATTTCAACGCCATTTCTCGAGTCATTTTTTTTAGCGCAAATATAATTATGCAGTTTCTCATCAACACATACGCATTTGTCCATCGACTGAAGCCGCTCCTATGTAATAATTGTCACTGATGTGTTCTTTCGTCATTATTGCGAATGTTTGTCTGATTATCCAATTAATTAGAAGATTTTGTGAAGCATCTCTTTTAGTGGAGCTGTCATACAATTATATTGTTGCTTTGCTGCAATTTAGTGTCGCCTCCTATGTCAATGAAAGTTGAAACTACTCGTGTCTGCTATATCTCTCCGATATAACCAAAACGTTCAGCGTTATGTACTGTTGTAAAGCAAACAAACTCTATATGAAAATATCCATCATGTGTTTCTCCTGATGGGGCATAAGATGGGCCATAGGCTGCAGGGTTAGATTAGCTTAGGTTCATCTATAGTATGCTACTCAGAGAGCCCGTGTAGGTTACCTCAGCCATTATAGCTAAGCCTTCGGGACGTCTCTCTTTTACACTTTGAAGAGAGTGCTGTAACTGTGAGCATGGATGATTAACATCATAAGCAACAAGAACGACATGGGAGTCATAAATGATGAGTGAAAGTGAACACAAATATAGTTCAGGTGAAAGTGGGTGACATCGAAGCCAAAAACCTGCATGGAATTTGGGAAGAAATACACATCAACCGCTATGGAAGCTTGGTGCTTGTCATGCATGTGCTCGTCATAATGCATCATTCACCAGTCACTCACGATATCGTTCTAATGCATTTAACCGCCGTGCTCTTTTCCTGTTCGAAAGTTTTCTTTTGCGTCGGAGGAGATAAAATAGATGCTGATATTCCTGTGGTGATCCTTTGCAAGTTGAGCAGTGTTCTTTGATATTATTCTGCTTGCAGTCAAGTACCTAGAGCGTTTAGCTAACATGTGAAATTGTGGCCTTTTTATAGACAGACGGTAGACACTACTCATTGTTCAGTATCATTAGTTCAAATATTATTTTCTACTTAGTAAAAAAAGTATCCTCTTGACATATTGGCAAGTAATTCTGACATTATCTTTCCGTCAAAACCAAAACGAGATAGAAAACTGATGATTATGGGCAAAGCAATCCGATGAATATTATACTAAAGCAATTATGCCACATGCTAACAAAATTAATCACCACAAGAGAAACAACTGAAAATACCGACTACTTGCACGTTGCACTTAATTCCCGTTCCGCAGATACACACTAGATTCGAATACCTCTTAAACAATAAAATTATACTCAAGAATAATTATTAGATTCTCTTAAATATGACTTCAATTTTTATAATTGGAAGCAACCGTGATAATACTGTATCAAATATATGAGCAACTAAACTAGGGTAATTATCTAATCATATGAAGTCGACATAGCTACTAAAGCTTTAACGTTATGGGATAGATAATCCTATCTTCAGAAAAACTGTAAGGAGCCTATAACCTATGAAAAATTCTTTTATTTCTAAATCAGTGAGGAGAGCATGGATGCTGTCGTGAAGAGGTCTGAAATGCAAATGAAAAGCGCTACGTGAAGCGGCTGGTTGCCAGCTCCTGTACAGTGGGCAGAAGTGAGGCTAAGTATGGACAGTGTGCAGCGGTACGGCTGAGGTCATAATATTAAGGCTAGGTCTATTTCTATGAATGTGGAGGGACTCCAATGTTGTGAGCTCGATTAGGTTGGCAGAGCCTATGATTGAGACGTTGTTACTGCTGATGGGATGGTTGGTTTGCTCGGCATGTAGGCGGGGACTGAATGTGAGGGTTTCGCAAGTGGTAAACCGGTTCGACTGGATACACCTAAATGTTGGTCAATGCGGACTTTGAAGTGTTGTCCAGTGCTACCGATGTAAAAGGCCCTGTAGGCCTGGCATTGGTATCGGTAAATAACACTGGACTGTAGTGGTGTGTGGGGGGATTTGTCTTTAAATTGAAAGTAGGACTCTATGGTAAATGTGTTTTTGTAGGAAAATTTGAAGTCTATATGTGGGTAGGCTTCAGAGAGGAACGCTTTCAAAGAGTTTACTGCACTGACGGAGGTTTCGTTGTAGTACGGAAGCGAGTGAAAGAAGTCCAATTTACGGACCGAGGGTTTGCTGATGCCGGGATATAACAGCTTGTCTAGGAAAAATTTGCAGTAGCGGTCCAGGAGGTGGTGCGGGTAGCCGTTATTTATGAAAAATATTCGGAGCAAGTCAACTTCTTCGCAAATGCAAGGTAGGACGAAGACAATTGGTACGCTCGAAATAGTAAGGTTTTTATTGCATTAAATTTAAACTGATCATAGCAGCGACTGAGTAAACTGGTTCCGAGGCCTGAGAATGGCGATTTTCTGTAAACTCCAGTGGTTAATGTGGAGTCTTGGATGGTTACAAGAACATCTAGAATGGCTAAAGAATTATCTGATTAGTTTTCGGCAGTGAACTTGATGTTTGGATGTTTGCTATTCAAATATTGCAGAAATTAATCGGAATCTGTTTGATTGTTGAATATGAGGAAAGTGTCATCTACGTAACGATTATAGTGGATCGGTTTGAAGTCATTTGGGCAGTCGTTGAGCCAGAGAGTTTCATGACGGCAGAAGAAAGATATTTGCTAGAGAGGGGCTAAGTGGAGAGCTCATGGAAAAAATTCAAACTCTATACATAGCAACATTACCAACCATGAAAAATCTGTAAAACACTACTCATCTCAAATCAAAAATTCATTTCTATTTCTTGACTACCTCAGTCTAGTTCACTTTGTACTATCCAATAATAAGAAATTCATAGATAGAACCAAAATTATCGATAACAGAAAGTTGAATGTATTAGGAGCATACGCTAACCTGACCTCCTCTGATCCAGACAAGATATTCTGTAACTACACAAATGTAACCCTTCAACCTCGCCTCAAATTTTTCTTGTCATTCGGCCTGGAATTCTGTCTACCCATATTCAAACCGGATTATTACAAACATTTCATAGGATATCAGAACTTAGCTAACAGACTGAAATCTCCACCACTGCGCCCTAATTTTTCATTTGCCGAAGTAAAAAAACAAAATAAATGAAACTTGTAATAGCATTTATACCTCGTACAACAAACATAAAGTGTTTTCTAAAAATTTTTTCTAAGTCCGATCTATCTTTGTTATCTAATTTCTACAAAGAAAATTCCGGTTGTCGTGGGCAGACCCGACAAGGGAAGAGGTGTTGCCATTCTAGACAAAAATCAGTACCATCAAAAAATTAACGCAATCCTGGCTGATACAACAAAGTTCACTGTTTACAACTCGCTTACCGACCCTTTCAAACTTACTCTTAAATTCATCAACTAAATCCACAGATTTTTGAAAAAATTGTTAGACCAAGGCATCATCACCGATTCAATTTACCGTTCACATTACAATTCAGGAGCTTCCCCTGATATCTTGTACGGCCTTCCAAAAGTCCACAAAGCCGGTGCCCTCTTACGACCAATTCTAGCTGCATATAAAACACCATCCTATCCTATTGCAAAATTTCTCGTTCCATTACTTGAACATTTAACGACCAATCAGTATACTTTGCGCAATTCGTATGACTTTCGCAACCGCATCAAAAATCTCCAATTGCCTCCCAATGCCACTTAAACAGCTTTGACATCACCTCCCTTTTCACCAACATCCCCGTAGACGAAACCATAGAGATTATCTGCAACAAAGTCTGATGACACGGCCCTATTCCACAACATGGACAAACCTACGTTCAGAACTCTCCTTAAATAGTCTTACCATAAGAAATTCTTCATTTTTAACAATAGACTGTACAAGCAAATAGAGGCAGTTTCCATGGGATCCCCACTTAGCCCCTCTCTAGCAAATATCTTTCTCTGTCATCATGAAACCCTCTGGCTCATTTCCCTTGATATTTAAGTTAAGTATTCACTTTCTTTTTTTATTAAATTTTAAAACTTACTCGGAGTTTTGGCTGCCCTGCAACCATTTGCCGTTCTGCTGTTGCGAACTGCCGCTGACCACTCCATATTAGAATTCCATGGAACTTCTGCTGAGCCAATCCGAGTTGGCCTCTACAATGAGTCCATGTCATACAGAAGTTTATGTAAACTAGATGGGAGTCGTCCTACGGTAAAATATGAAATGTAAGTTATAGTCACACTATAAACCGTATCAGTATTTGACTCTTAGGTCTGACGCTGGCGGCCAAAAGTCAACAACGAAAAAATGGTATTTTCTCAAGAGCTATCTTTTCCCCCTATCTAATACTGAAGAAAAAAATTCCAAGGTACCCAAAATTTTTCTTACGATGAAGGTATCTTGGATACGGCGGGGACGCACTTGGGCACTTGCCTGCATGACCTTGTCTGGACATGTTCATAATAGCTCTTAAGAAAATCCCATATTTCCCATTTTGGCCGCCAGCGTCACAGGCCACTTGGACCTAAGAGTCAAGCACAGTTGCGAACTATGATCAAACGAAAAAATTCCAAGGTGAAAGGGAGAGGGGTAGAAGGAGTAAGTAGGAGTTCCCATATCGTTTTTTTATGAACGTCTACATCACGGACAGCTATAACAGACTGTATATGTAGAATCTATATCACAGCCACTTCTTACTAATAAGATGAATGATAATATAGCTATTTGGTGCCGCTACTAACATGTAAAATTTTCTTAATATTCATCTGATGATTGAAAGTTGTAAAACACTTCTAGGACGGAACAAACTGAACTACCGTGCCTTTCAAACATAAATTACAAAGGTAAAGTCAACTTAGACCACACCCTCACCTGGGAAACCCTCATGCACTGGTTTGTGCTGCGGGTATAGGCTAAGTGGCCCCAGATGAGTAAGTGTGGTTGCAGTCGACCTCGGGTCACCAAGAACNATCTCTAAGGAAGGCAGTTCTGCCACGGCGCCGTGCATGCACACACAACTGCCGAGTCAGCACACCAATATCTGTCTTAATTCGACGTATACTGCAGTCGTTTGTAGACTGTGGTGCGCTAAGAAACACACACATGGTCTAAAGCTGTTCATCTTGTCCAACATGAACCTTATATTTAAGTTTCATCTATTTTTCAAGATTCATGATGCCACCGATTGAAAGAGCCGTGGAGTAATTTTAAACCTGGCTTCTGAATGCAAGCGTAGTTTGCAAGTAGAAAAGGTCCTTAACGTCGAGAAGACTTCACTTCTGTCCCATTTCTTCGTTGCTCAACTTTGGTGGTGAGGTGCTGTCTCTTACGCAGCAGCTCGACAGCAAACACCAGAGTTGCGACGGCCACACCTGAGACAAAAAATTACCAGTTGCTAACTCGGGGTGAATTTCAAAAAGAATCTTGCATCTTGTGCATCATATCTATATTTTACTAACAATAATGTGCCACAAGCTATTTTGGTTTTGGTTTTCAAGAGGCATAGCGTGTGGGTGAGGACTGCACCAACAGAAAAACCGCACATGCGGCACATTACAACCTTCCTTCAGTACAGTCGGTCACTCACAGCCGCTACCAAAGCTTCAAACAGATATCGACAGATGCGGAGAACCAGACTCACGGTATGGTAGGCACACAGACTCACGCACGCCAAAGCAAGTCTCTTCTAGAAAGAAAATTCCTTATAGAAGAAGGAGAAGACCAGGAAGCAAAGAGCGTAACGGGAGGACTCAACGAGAAATTGACACCAAAAAGTGACGTCATCATCGACGAATCTATGGCTGAGCAGCCTATGAGTATTTTAACTAATTTAACCAAAAAACAGTCTTATATTGCGAAATTCATCTCTTGCGTATCAGTTAAACCAGAGAATATATACTAATTTAGCAATTATCAATAGAAAATCGCAGTGCATGCTGGTGGAAACTTTCACAGAACTAGCGCCGGATTTAGTCCCTTTTGGCGACCTGATTTAACTTTTTTTCTTAACTGAAGCCTTGTTTACTCTTCATATTCCGTTCACAGTACTCTTCACAGAACATTTTATTCCTTACCAACAAATATAAACACCATTATAGCCAATTCTGTACGCGAGAGAAACCAAGAGAAACCACACTTACAGTTAGTCTATTGCTCGAACTTTCTGTACTTGACGACAACATTTTATAGTATTTTGCAGCTCAAGTAGCTGTCCAGTCATGAGCGGGAGACTGAATGAAAGAAATCTAAAAAATACTGCGACATGTTTAAGAAAAGAACCTACGAAGGCCTGAGGTCCCACTCTGAAATACTTCGACTCGTCGATGTGATGTAAATTTGCTACGTGCGGTCACGGCTAAGTCTTATTTTAGTCCTATTGAGTCCTCCCGTTGCATCCTTTGCTTCCTGGAAAAGACTCACCGCCTGCGTACAGGGACATCATGCCAGCCACGTCCCATAGAGCAAGCGGTCTCAGCACTCCCGTGAGTTTCTCTTTGCTTTGGCAGTGCGTGGCGTTGGCCGTGGCCCTCTTCAGCATGAAGTCCAGTATACCTCCTTCCCTCAGGTTGTGAATTCTGTCGTAAAGCAAGCAAATTTAGCTCATTAGACCACAGCGTTGAGACGTGTTATCGAATTGAGAGCTGACAGTTTTTAAATGAGAATGACGTAGCTACCTGAATTTCTGAAATATGTAGTTCTATGTTCCAAGAACAGCGCCTGCATGTAACATGTGACGATAATACGAAACAGTAGTTTGACACGATGCAATTTCACTCCGACAGCCCTGAAGCCCTGAACATGTGCAAATCAACGATGCAGGTTCGAAATATTGATGAACAGAATCGTAGGCCTATACATATTTTGAGAGACGCATTCTGCTGTACCGGTTGTGGGTCCGTGTCCTGGTTACGTTGTATTCATTATTTAGAAAACATGTCACACGCCGCAGTTAGGTACGTAGGTAGGTATAGACATAGACTGACTGGGATCTTTGAAAATTCTATAAACTTATATTTCATTCGCATCCATATTGTTCGTATACTGTAGTTTGAAAAAAATATATACAGGGTGTTTTTTTAGGCCGATAAATTTAAACAATAGGAAGAAAAATACAAAATTAATCGATTTTCATGATTTTGATAAAATGCCCCAAACTCCTTAGTTTTCGAGTTATAATGACTTAGAGAAAATTAGAGCTTGAAATAGGCAATGTTAGCACTAGTTTTGATACTTCAGCACGTTTCCGACCCCAGCCAAGCAGTTTACATTATTTTTACAATAAAAACAGCAAATATTTTATGGTTAGGAAAAAAAATCTGCAGTTTCAAACTTAGCACTTAACATAATCACCCTACTGTATGGCGGACACTACGTCGTCAGAGTTTACATCCGTGTCGTTTCCAAAAAAAATGCAAGGATTAAAGCTACAAGATTTTGGACCTTATGTACAATTTTCATAGTGGCTCACGTAGCAGAGAACAAGGGATCCCAACTTCTCCAAGCTGATTCTTTTCACAGATGGAGCGTATTTTACTCGCCAAGGAATTTTTGACATTCACAATAATCATCATTGGGTTCTAGCTTAATAATCCTGATGTCATTCGTCCAAATAATCATCAACATCGATTCAATGTGAACGCGTGGGCAGGAATGTGGTCGGAAAACGTGCTGAACGATCAAATTTAGCGCTAACATTGGCGTGCACGTAGTATCCTGCTAAAAACTTTAAATTTATTAAGTCATTATAACTCAAAAACTAAGGAGTTTGGGCATTTTATTATTCATAAAAATCGATTTATTTTGAGTTTTTCTACCTATGGTTGAAATTTCTATATAATACCTAATTGAGACAACAAGCCTCTACGAGTATATAGCGAGTGCCGAGTATAGCAGGATGTCATTTTTTCAACAGACAGCGTGTAGGTACTGACTGACATCATTAATATCTAGCCAAATTTTGTAGTATACACCTTAAGTTTTAAGTTGGAGCAAAGGACGACTTCTGCTAATGAAAGGAGTATTTACTGAGAAATGAGTTACGTCTTAAAACTGACATCTATTGCTCTCGTAGGTCTCAAAGTGGTCAGTGCGCTACTGACAGGAAAAAGGCGCTAGTTGAGCATCTCCAACCCCCGGGCGCGGCTGGAAGCTTTTGCTCAGCAACGCTGCACAGGGGAAGGAAACGAAATACAAGAAGGTAGAAGTCTAGCGGGAATAGGTCAGCCACATCGATCGGCAGCCCACCTCCCGAAACAGAAGGGAAAGTATTGAGAGCCTACCTAACTTTACAAAACTAATCTCATCAGCAGGAACTGCAGCAAGTTGGAACATCCCCGCGGAGAAGGCACTGGGGAGCCTTGGGGTTGTGAGGCCAAAATATATTGTGGTAGGTAGGGAAAGGGCCTGCCAAAATATAGTTCTGAGGACTCGTTACGATTAAGGAACAGGCGCTATTTATCGGTAGGTTAGGTTGACAAGCTGCATTAGGTCGAACTATAGTGAGTTATAATTCCGCAGGTTAGGATTGGTTCATTATGAAAAGTGAGGACATTACCTAATCGGCCGTGGAATTTCCATGGATCCGGCTAGTAAAGAATCAATTTTCTGCATGTCACCGAAGGGAAGGACAAATTAAAGTGATGCTCATAAGAATTGAGGAGGAAGCGCTTATCCCAATATTAAATTTACATTTAAGTTAACAGCAGTAGGGTATCTTTCATATGCATATTAGTAACGAATATATAATCAATGAAGCAGGATTAGCAGAAATTCTTCGCTGTCGTCTTTACAGCACGAGAAAAGTAGTGCTACAGATAAAGTCCGCCATGCCTTTACGTGTCCCGTTTGTTGCAAATTAGAATATCACCTGGGGACAGTTGCATTTAAAGCAAATACATTTCCTTCTGCTAATTACTTTAACCTGTGAGGAAAAGTTAATACATTTTGAGCAGCGGCTCGTTGTTCATTGCGAGGGTACCGAGCAGTTGTTTTAAAGGATTTTGCCAAATTTTCATGGAATTAGCAATAGTTACATATACCAGCCTAAGGCTTATATAGGAGCAATTCTGCAGTTCCACGATACCTATACGCTAGTCGCCACTTACTGTGTACAATGAAAAATTAAAAATCTAAATTAAAGGCACTGGTTTTAGAATGGTTCAGTCTTTTCTGAGTAAATTTACATTAAAATGACTGGGGAAGAATGGAGAAAGGGTAGGGGATCCTTACGCTCTGTCGAACACCTTCTTCAGCGGAGAGCCTCTCCGAAATGCAAAACTTAGCTGAGCACCTCCTAGGAAGCTTGTCTTGCTGGCAGTCAGAGGACATTCGCCGAACTGCAATATTAAAGTAACAATTTAATGTCTCGCGCAAGGCGAATACGACAACGACACTGTAGTTAGGTCTTCAATCTGCAATTTTGAGATAAATCCAGTAAAGGTAAAGTCAACTTGACCGCATCTCCTGCTGGGAAACTCACACATACGCACTGGTTCGTGCTGCAGATGCCAGCCAAGTGGACCCAAAAGAGTATGCCGCCGCAGCACTGGAAACTAACAATTTGAAAATGTCCCTCATATCTCTTAACATTTCGATGCCTGAAGACTCCAGTGAATATCCGTGCTGTTAGAAACAAGGTGCGAACACGTGGCTGTCGTCGACTGCCCGCGTTGACAACGACTTTATACCTCTCAACCTCCTATATATTGGCCTCTGTTAGAAATACATCCGGAGAACAGTTCTTCTATTACTCTTCTCTGAGAAATGGCTGCACTTTTTTAGTAAAAGTATAAAATTTATTCGTCTGTTCCAACTAAAATAATACTGCAATGTTGTGGGTAGTTTTCTACCGATTTAAGTTGTCTAACCTTGAGCGGTGGTACACATTCTTCAAATTTCGGCATGTACACAGTATTATACATGGTGCAATCTCGAAATCATAGCCAATATTTGGGTGTCTACTCTTAATTAACTGACATCCACACATATTTAGATGGAGTAAATAAAAAAATTATATAGTGTAAAATAATTGATGTTATGTTACACACAACCAATTGCTGTAGAGCATTCAATACGAAAGCAAACTTTTTTGTTCTCTTATCAGTTCTTTCTAATCTAAAGAAAAATCATGAAATGGTCTACTCGGGCAACAGTTCAATATTTATTTCAAACGCAGATGCTATTGCACATTGCCTTAGATTACAGAAGTTTGCCAAAATATTTTTATTCTGACTGCAAACTCAGGAGTGAACGCTGCTTTTAGCCCTATGCCGCTACAGTAACTTGACTGGCCCGTGAGGTTATTAAATGCCCATACTTGATGTTCTCTTAGGCATAACATCACATGACTTGTCTACAAATGATGGTCCTAGCAGCCCTTCTGCAGGAATATTACCAATGAAATATTAAGAAAAGCACATGATTACTGAAAAATGGGAACTAATAAAGCAGAAAGGACTTCAGAGTTGAAATCATCGAGTATAGAACTTATAGAGATGCACAACTGGAAACATTACGCCGAAAAATGTTTGTTGATCAGTTGGTGCGTGAGATTACTTTCTAATTAATTTACGATTAGATACCTTGCTATAGATCATGTGGCGACCCATCAGGTGCACCATCCTGTTCGCAATGCCCGCAACTTTTCCATGCACCACCATCATGAAGTTTTCCTCGAAGTTGCTGCTGATGATGGCTGTGTCCACCAGCCGCCTCAGGGTGGAGCCCTTCGGCGATTTCTTGTAGGCGGAGAAATAAATAACGTTGGAAAACGACAGCAATTTCTTTAAACTATAAGCTTAAATAAAATATGCAACAAAGTGGTTGGTAGTTGACGTAGCAGACATTGATATAAATGTACATTCGAGTGGCGACTACTTGGCATTGCACACTCAGATAAAGGGCATAATTGGGTGGTTGCTTCTTGACACTGGACTTTGATAGAGTATGGAATCGAGAGAAGATTCCTTTCACATGCGGAAATAGAGAGTAATCCCTAAAGATAAAGTGTAGAAGAAATTAGAGTGCATGCAGACTCGGGAAACAATTTCTACAAACTATCAAAGCAATTAACTGTTGAATCAGCCGTTGATTCTAGCAACTTCAAAAGAAATCAAACTGCAGAATAATGACTCGATTCCCATAAATTCCTGATGAAATTATTATCTAGGAAAGCCAGACGATTAATTTCATCAGTTCGCTAAACGCCGATGACAGTAACTTTATGTACCAGCATAAATTCACTTCTTTTACTTTACTTCTTTCGTTTCTTTTTCTAAAAAAAAAAACTCCAGTTTCTTTTTCTAAAAAAAAGCGGTACAGTATTTTCGGTAATCACACTATTTTATAAACTTTATTTTCTCTTTGAAACTAAAATCTGGAGAAGTTATTAAGATTCCGGCATTAAAATAATAGACAGTAAGTTGGTTGACCAGGTTGTTGGTTGTTTCGCTGGTTAGTCTCTCCTTCCTCCTGTAGCGGTAGATACGAAAAATTTATTTGCTTACCAGCAAAAAAAGTCGTTGCTATTCGAAATTTTATCTCTAAGCAGTGAAAACGCTTGGAGAACCGCTGGTCAGTAGCATGGACACTGAATGTTACTTTCATACCTTCGCAAAGCTTTAATTTTTAGCGCATGGTGCGCAAGTTGAGCAGATGAACGTAGGAAAGGGAAAGATATTCGTCGGAGCAGCTCTATCAAATAAAGTGAAAAAGCTCCGTCTCCCTATCCATGCTGCATACCATAGCGAGCTGGTAGAAGCTCTGTCCTTCGGCCATGACGTATTGGTACTCGTTTTGGTTCACCAGCTCTTCCAGCGTCTCGAAGGGCACCTCGACTCTCGGTAGGATGATCATGGACTTGAGGTTGGACCGATACACCGTGCCGACGACGAATGAGATGAGCATCCACAGGCCCGTCGTGAATAGTATCACGTTCGCTGAGTGTGGTTGCCAGGGCACAGCTGCTTATGAAAATACTCGTTAACCTTTTGGCTGGGGGGATGAGTTTTTATTTTGTCAAAGCAGGTAGCAATTGGTCGGTCTGTGCAACACACACCAACCCGCCCGGAACAGGCTAATAAAAGAATAACGGCATTAACTATCGATATAGTGTTCATATCACTATTAGAGTGAAAAGAAGCGGTATTTCGTAAAGGATGCCACACCGTTCCTATTATGTAATGCGATATTTTATGATTACGAAGTAATGAAAATTATTGCGTGTGAATGGTGACTGTCTTATGCAAGACAGTCAAACGACAGAGCTTTATCAACTCGAATGCGTTGCAATCTCCGCTTTATATAGCACGGGATCGGGAAGCTCTCTGAGTTCTTATTCCCTGCAAACTTGAAGAGTAATCCTATAAATTATGCAAGTAACACTTGCTAAACAAACTGACTTGATGGCTACCATCAAGTAAATCTTTTGGTAGACTATCGAAAGATTGGCTGAGGAAACATTGGCCCTCGTGTGAGCCAGACACAGAAGGTGATGGTCCTCACACTGACTGAAGAGAGGGGCCAAGGAAATGTGCACTGCTCTCCACACTGGTTCCTTCACTGCAGGTCCGTTTGAAAGCTCGTCTGGTCTGCAGAACAAGTTTACTTAATATATTAACAGCTTAGAATCGTTCATTATGAATAATGATCCCAGTTTATCCTCCCTCTAAAGCGTAGTGTAAGGCAAGTCTAAAATGAAAGTCTCTAGGATACACTAAGTCTGAACGCTTTATCTACCGACCTAACAGAGCGCGATGGGATCATTAACCCTTTTCCTCCTGACGGCATCATCAGATGCCACTCTCTATTTTTCCCTATACAAAAGCTATGCATCGTGTAAATTACCCAAGACACTGACGGCATCTGTAGTAGCCGATGCAAAAAAAATACTGTTTTTTGCAAGAAAAACTAAATTTTTTCTCAAATATGTGTTTAACTTACCTATTTTTCATAAATTCAACAAAAAAAGGGAAAAAATGTTATCTGAATTTCAGGAGGCAAAGGGTTATTAATTAAAGAGAGGAACAACGAGGCACGAATAAATTTATAGCATGTAAGCAAAGCAAGAAATCACAGAATGGAATCAGCAAGATGAGAAGGAAGAAAAGAAGAGCAAAACAAGACATCATGAGTAGTACAGCATATCCTTTTATGGCATAGTAATAACGGAACACATATGGGGTGAAGGTGTTTATACCCACTCAATTAATCACCCAGGGATCTATCATTATTAACAGCTTGCAGTAGGTCCCAACTGAATCTAAACCCGTGACCTATCTCATAGATGCTTCAGAGGCAACTATAACCAGGACAGACTGGGGTCAACCTAGTCACACTGCAATTAATATGATCACCACCCAATTTTACTGTCTTACGCCGGTTCCACACTATACATTCGCACGAAAAACGTGATGCGAGGATATGCAGTTCACATGTTGTTCATGCCACCGTATCTTTACAACAGAGTTTAAATATATTTCAGGACGACGAGATAATAGCAACCGATTTCAGACGCTGAATTTTCAAGATCAGACTGCGTACGAAATATTGATACAGGCACAGACTACGCCATGCATTGACTGGACACTGGCCCCAAAGGCAGATTTTGGTCCCACAATTGGGCCTAACTGCACGGTGCCGCAGATGCATATTTATATGTTCTCCCATTAACTATATTTTCATACTTAGTTTTGCTATTTGACTTATTTTTGTTGCATTCAGTACTGAGTGGTAAACCTGTACATATACTATATACTTCTAAAACATCTGTACGCAACAAATTCACAAAAATATAAAGGCTTGAATTATAATTACGTAGCGCAACTGCTTATGACATTCTTCGATATTTGCAGTAGAGTAAAACTATTTCACAATGGTTTGTGAAATGAACAATTTTATTTTGTAGAATAGAAGTTCCTCAAATTTGTTGTATGTTCGATTTGTAATGAAATGCCAAGTAAATAGCTTTTGAAAATGTTACTGAAATTTATTTTGTATACGGACTAAGCGAGCTGATCAGAATAGACAGCAGAGCTGAATCGTGAGTCGGAGCAGCTTGCAGACATGAAGTAATTGGACCCTGGTAGCAGTGAAGCGATGAAGCGCTGGCTGCCATGAAATGATCTAGCTTTGGAAACAGTGCAGTGATCTGAATGATGAAGCACTAGTCGCCATGAAGTGATGTAGCATTGAGCATTGACAACGTTGAAGTGATACAGCATTGGTATCCGGCTGGCTGCGAAGTGATACATTGGTAGCCGTGAAGTGATACAGCATTGGTAGCCGTGAAGTGATACAGCATTGGTAGCCGTGAAGTGAAACAGCATTGGTAGTCGTGAAGTGATACAGCATTAATTGGTAGCCATGCAGTGATACAGCATTAAAATCCGTGAAGTGATACAGCATTGGTAGCCGTGAAATGATCTAGCATCTTCAACAGTGATATGATTTAGCATTGGCAGGTCTAGAGTAATCTAGCATTGGTAACTGTGAAGTGAAGTAGCATTGGCCGTCGTAATGTTTTCTAGCATTGGCAGTTATGAAGTGATCTAACATTGGCACATGTGAAGTGATCTAACATTGGCACATGTGAAGTGATCTAACATTGGCACATGTGAAGTGATCTAACATTGACAGCTGTGAAGTAACGTAACGTAGACCACTATGGAGTAATTTAATTCTGGCAACTTTGAAGTGACGTAACACTGTCTTCTATTAAATCATGTAATACAGGCAACCATCAAGCGATGCATTATATAGTCTTCCACTAAATTGTATAATGTAGGCAACCATGAAGTGAATAAACATAGTAATACATTAAATCACGTAATGTAGGCAACCGTGAGGAGATGCAGCTACCAGTAACCTATACAACACGAAGTGATATAACGCAGACAACCATGACGTGATGTAGTGTAAGGAACAACCATGATGTCATTCAACTTATGCAGCCATGGAATGATTCAACTTACCCAACTATGAAAGTGATTCAACTTACGCAACCCTTAGGTGATGCAACATAGGCAACCATGTATTGATGTAACGTAGGCAACCACAAGGTGGCGTAGTATTCCTTGGTAGTAATGTGAAATGACAAGGTGCAATTGTATATCGTACCAGTGATAAAGGGTAGTATCAGCACTAAAATGGCATTTTAATGTCTTTAACGGCTGTCCTGGTATAATCTCATGATAATTTATGCATTTTTAGTTCATGACTACTAATGTGGTTTTATTCTGTAGTAGTATTGTGGTTTTTCAGTATTACTGGGATTTCTTAACCTTCCTTTCCTTGCGGCTATAGAGATGGGCTCTACTGAAAACTCTACATACATTAATTTCCGAGGTTATTGCTTCAAATCCATCGTTGGAAAAACTCAATTGTACGTGATATTAGAGTACATTACATGTAGTATCTATGTCGTTAAATATTTTAATCTAATCTAATACTAAGAATAGCCTTCGTGTGTTTATAAATATATATATAAATATATTTATATGTTTGGTGTCACGCTCTTAACGAAATAGATAGGCGGAAATTAGCCCAGG
>LQNS02000210.1:198896-218665 GCA_001587735.2 Parhyale hawaiensis
CTAGAAATTATGATAAATTTTCAATTATTTTTGGAGTCCAAAGGTATGATATAGGTCACCTACTGAACATATATGATTGTGAATTAGATTCCCTGCTCTGCAACGCATTCTTTATGGTACGACAAAGAAATTGATCTTTGTTTGAGGTCTCTGTGATTATATTAGAACTTATTTTATGAACACTTACTTAAATCGGCCTCTAGGCCCAATTGAGGGAAGCCCGATTTCAGTGTCCAGTCAATGTATGATGTAGTCTATGATACAGGTGATTTAAAGTAATTGTGCAATTTCCCTACTTTGAATTAATTATTCGTAATTTTATTTCTGAGAGAACGCAGGGCGTGATTGTAGACAGTTGTGTGAGTGCCTCAGTCGCAGTGGTCTCGGGCGTCCCTCAGGGTAACGTACTTGGCCCTGCTGCTATTTTATCTGTGCACTAATAACGTGGCCTCATTGCTGGAGTGTACGAAGATCAACTTTACCAATGATTCCGCATCGATATCAGAACTATGAACGTTCAGTGCTTCGTGCCTTGATCTGTTGGGGTTTGGAATTCATGACCGGCATCGGTTTTCAATCGTGTTGGTCTGCAGGCGTTTAAGACAGCTGTCAATGGCTTTTTGTTCGATTTTATTTAGCAGCGTTTCGGGCTTCCCGGTGTTGCAAAATGCTTCATTTGAGTTATTCTACCTGTCCGTTGCGGCCCGCGCATGAAGTTTTAATAATAATAATGTGTGACGCTGTTGCCCAGTCCCTAACTAAGGACCCAAAGCACATTAGTTCATGGTGTTCTGCATGGAGTATGACGCTGAATGTTAACAAAACTAAATTTATGATGCTCAGTCGGCCTCGAACACTCTCATCCCAGTATCCTTTTCTTGGGTCTAGCTCTATCGAGCACCACGGTGTTCTCTTTTATAAGAAACTTACGTTTGAAGCCCATCTTAGTCGTCTTGCGTCTCATGCTTTCAGTAGGATATTGGTCTGCGGAAAGCAGAGGTTGCTATGCATTCCTACCATATTTGTTAAAGTTTTGCTCTCCAATCTGGACTTCGGCTGCCGACGCCAGCCATTTGCAACTTCTAGACCGATTGTTAGCTCAGCTTATAGTGATCAGGTGAATTCCCCCGTAGGCAGAGAGTGGTCTGCCTGTATACTTTCTGTATGGTATGCAACAGTGAACGACATTGCTTGAATTCTTCTGCCACTACCCTCGAGGTCTTTGAGAGAAATACACCTGCTGCGTTTTTTCCTACCACTTTACAGAGAGACTATATGATTCAGCTGATGGTTTTTACCCTGGTCCGTGCTGGCCTGAAATCTGTTGATAGATTCACGGGCGTCCTTTCGCTATGCTTATAATGGCGTTTTTATGGATTTTTTGTAGCAGCACTTCAGGGTGTTGCACTTGCATAGAGCTTCATTTAGGCTTCATTACCCATCCATGTAGGCTCGGCGTACCATTTTATTAATGATAAAATAATGTACCCACGTTTCAAATCAAAATTGCAGCATCAATCCTCATCAGTTCAGTGACTGAATGTATAGAGCAGTTACACTGCACAACAGCTGTGCATTGTCGGTAAGGTCAAGTTCGTGTTAGTTAATTGGTGACGAAACGGTACTTATTTACTGATCGGCTTTTGCACTACCAGTAATTGAATTTCATATACATTTTCTATTTATATGTGATGTTGAAAACGTTAATATACTTAGAGAAGTATTATGGGGTAGTAGCAGTGTTAATAGTATCAGTAATAGTGGTGGATTGCTTTAACCTTCCGAGGACAGAGTGCGGTGCTTCAAGATAGGGAAGGGAGGGATATGCTGTAAATGAAAGCACAAGAGAGCCCAAGCGCGGAACGTGCAACCGCTAATTTGATTTTGTTGAAAAAAACTACATTGAAAACGGACATTTTTTTAGCGTTAACCATTTCGATTTTGAACATTACAAGTTTGAATATGTTTCCTTTGATATTTTGAAGCCTGGATTGATTCAGAATTGGACATAATGTAAATTGGATCATTTAACACTAAATTTTTGTAATTAAGAGTTCGTCTTTTGGACTCTATTGAAATTGAATCATTCTAAAATTAAACCCGTTGGAAATTGTGTAATTTTGACAGCAGTGATGTTAGCAATATTTATTTCTCCGTAACAAGCCTTGCACATGAACAGCAGTGAGATCTAAGGTGGTGCCAGTGATTTCGACAACGGTACACGATTACTGATAAATTATTGTTTTCTCTGCTTCTTCTCTTATATACTTCTATGCTTAACCAAATTGTTCTCTTTCGTGCCTCTTATATACTAATAGACCTGACCAAATTGTTGTCTTTTCATCTGATACTCTCGTGCAATAGGACCAAAATTCTGACCGAACACCCAGTCTCCAGCGGATGCGTGTGGTACCGTACAGGACGAACAGGGCCATGAAGATGAGCGCCATCGCCAGCAGCATCGCTGCAAGGAAGGCCCACACCTGAGTATGGGTATTTTGAATTAGTAAAAAAAAGAAAAACTTGTAAGCATCAGAAAGAATTAGTTTGGTTCTATCAGCAAGCTTGTCAACGGATACAAATGGAGAGATATTTTGTTATACATTAGGCCACTACGAATTACGTCAAATAGATGTAGATGATACGAACACAAATAAGAGAATATTCTGCTTCTGGGTCAACATCAACATAAAATAAACTGAAGCACTTCAAGATTCATTGCTGCATTCAGGCCTGTATATCCATCAAACTGGCTAACAGAGCACTGACTAAGAAGAAATTACTATCCCTACTTTATTAAGAAGAAAATCAACGATTGATTGGGCAATAGTTAATCGAGTTTGAAATGTATACTATATATTGCTAGTCGTGTCCCGAAGCTGTCCAACGCACTAGGATAAAACAGAATTCTCCATGCTGTAACTGTTTATTAGTCATTGCAGAATGGCTAGAAGAGAATTAATTTATTTCTATTAAGCCAAGAAATACGGAGTGCTCATGGTTTTCATTGGTAGAATTTATATTTATTGTAGCTTTCAAACTATAATGAATGAACTTCATGGATGTGATAAAAACTTATTATTTACTTCTGCGTAAACTTGATTCAATAATATTTTTAGTTATTTTTACAGATTGTTTCTGTCATATATACAGTGTATTGGGGAGCCAAGAGTCACTTTACCATCTTAAAACGTAACTACGGAAGATCTGAATTTGGAAGGTTGTATAGGTAGTCACTGAGTATCATGTTTACAAATAACTCGCAGTATTCTTGCATTCGCAGTTTACTAGAAATCTGTATCTTTTATAGTTTTTGCGTAGTAAGTTTTCACACAGGTAAAGTGACTTTTGGCCCGCCATATAGTTTCAAAGCTACCATAATTTCAACTTGCAAAAAGAATTTTTGGGCCCCCTGTACAAGGAGCACATTCACTACGACCAGTCCATAAAGCTAAATTAAGTCGGAAAAGAAACAGAAAAAAACAGGAATTATCTGTGAACAAGTGAGGAAATTTGCTTTAGACATTTTAAGCGATGTTCGTTGTGAAGCTCCCGACCTCAATTAACCTTCTTCGCCATTATCTATGAAGACCTGATACGCTTTTCACCCCCCCCCCCCCCCCCCCCCCCCCCCCCCCCCCCCCCCCCCCCCCCCCNTACCGTGACCCCTTTAAAGTATTTTGAACTAGTGTAGCTCACCATCGCAATCTGTCATCATTGTTGGCACTAAAACCGAGTTCAAATGATGCAACTTTTTCGTGTAACAAGACTGCATTCTGTGGGATTTGCTCCATGTCCGAAGGATTAAACTCAGAACAATTAATAAAACTTTGATGTTCACTGTCTTTTCTCTTCACTTTTCTGAATTAGAGAACTGAATAATGAAATTCGATCTCAATATGTTGCTTAAGCATTCTTGTGTCACAGGCGTTTTCGAATTCAAAAATTGTATGGCATACATCCAGAATTATTAACGTTAGTGAGAGATCGTGCAGAATGGAGATATTTTTCATTCAGAGAAAAAGGAAACGTAGGTGAAAGATCGTGCTGCGTAATAAAAGTCGAACCATGTAAACGGAGTCTAATCAAAGTGATATATATCCCAAAGAACTTGAAATGAATCATGTTTTTCTGGTACCCGCGTGAAGGCCCGATCCCTCAAAGAGTTATCACGACCCACTGAGCAAGTCATCACTGTCGCCTCTAATGAAATGGTCAATATCTTAAGTATTTAAAACTACGCTATATTATTCGAAGCCGCAGTACGTATGAAACGAAAAACAACGAGTCACGATGACCCCATCAAGGTTAAACCTCTACTGAGAGCAATTGAAAAACGGTTTTGTAGGAATATCATCACGCGAGTAATCAACTGTGATCACATCCTCTGTGAAGGGTTAATAATCGTAGTTATGCAAACAGCAGTCGTTACATGTCACTAACTTTGGGAGTGAATGGCAGCAAAAATCCTGCGATGTTAGGCTGCAGTTCAGGCTTCTTGTACCCAATGAGATAGTCTTGGAAGTACAGAGCAGCTGAGAAGTCCACTGCTCTAGCTCTCGCCTCCGTCACAAACAAGGGGCAGCCAGCCATGGGGGAGTCCTATGGGCAAAGCATGTAACATTTCACTACCCAGCGCTGCTGAAATTAAGAAACTCAACAATCACAATAAATTTCTACTGGCTCTCTACTTCTGTCATTAATTCCTTCCTTAGAGTAAATATTCTACTTTAGCGCGCCTACAGACACCGCCGCTAGCAGTGAGCCAGTGACTGCCGTATATAATGACTTGAACTCTCCCGCTCTTAATATCTCCAACTTCGGTATTCAACCTGGGCCCTTAATGACTACGCATGCCTCCAACTCCAGCACATGCAAGATTGGAGCTGCGACATGTGTAAGCCTGCTTCCCCACACACCGCACAAGCCCAATCTCTCAGTTCCGCTGCTAAAAACCGTCAGTCGCCAGAACCAAGGAGGTTGAATAGAGATATTAAACCTCCTTGGGCAGTACAAACTATAAACTCCGCCCACAAATATCAGGAAAACCTGATCAGCTTCCTCTCCAACTCATGCGTAGAATATGGGCTTGAGTTAGAGCATGAGCGTACCCACACACGACGCAAATTGGCATGAGTTGCGTTTGGCGGCATACATGTAGTGTGTGGGGGCCCTTTACAGCGCACTACGGACGAGCGAAAGTGAGGATGTGTAGACAACACCACCTCGTGTTAGAACAGCATCGGCTGGACTCAGTCAAGGCTATGGCTACGGGCGTGAGCTGAGTATCTGTCTCATTGTTGTCATGTGAGGTTCTGTTACGCTACGGGCTGTGGATTTATACAAAACTCCATGTTTTCCTCTAGCATTACTCTGCAGTGTTGGATTTTCAGTGCAGCTGAGAGATAGCCTCCACCTCCACCAGTCTTCCATTGTTATAAACCGCCACAGTTTTTTCATTGGAACTCTGGCGTTGTCGGAGGTTAGACGAAGGTATATAGTTGCTGCAAGAGCGATTTTCAAACTGGCTCTTGGGTGTTAGCTATTTTCCTCGCTGTTGTTGTTAATTTATTAAATTTTTGAAAAATAAAAATACTGCGTCAGCGCTCAGGGTATTAGAGGTGAGACAACGTTGTCAATGTATTAGGCAGCAAAGGAATAGTTGATCATGGAATGATCACTACTGCCTATCAGTTAAAAGATGCCGATAAGCTTTACGACAAAGAGGAAGTGAAACTCAAAAGGCCCAGACAATGAATACCATGATTTTACTCAGTCTTTTGTAATGTCAGTTGTAAGTATACCAACTACTTTTGAGAAACATTTAGAAACATTTTTGAATGATTTACTGCATTGCTGAGGATCCACACGCAGACAATTTACTGATGACCATAAAATGTTCTGAACTGCGTCTTCACACTTCGCATAACATTCAAAAGATTCTCTCTCTCCTTTGGCGACTTCAGAAATTTTCATTGGGCACCCTTTAACCTTCATTTCGAAATTTTTCAAAGATTCCTCGAGTTTCACTACTATTTAATTCACTTGAATCAACTTATGTTTCCTTTACATGAACGATTTCTTCGCAATATTCATACCCGTTGTGATTATGCAGTAACTGGTGTTGGATTTTTTAAGTCAAACTATGGTGTACGTTCCCTTGAAAACACGACCCAGATCTTTGAGTTATGCTAAGTTCATTTTCTACAGAAGGTACACCTGCTGCCGGTGATTCATCTCTTTTAATTGCTGCACTGGGACTTCCATGGTCTTGATGGAGCAGCCACCGAGAAGATTTGGGAGATTCCAGTATTGCGATGCTAAACTAATTCAGGTCTGAGACCTCTTAGCGACCACTTACAGGCGGTGGTTGGAGAGATCTCGTACGGCTTCCAGATTCCTGTCCTCCGGCCTGAGGTTGTACGTCTTCTTACGGGTGGCGCTCGGTTTGCTGTACCGAAGAAATATCAGCAGCTATTCCAGAGTCATTTGCGCTTGCGTTCGTTTCCAGATTTGGCTGGGTCACTTCAGTCGAGGTGCTGCTTTATTCAACCCCAGTGTCTTCGTCACCATCTTCGCTCATGAAACTCGATTACTTTTATTTTTCTCTGACTGGCACAGGAGCTGATGGGACTGATGAGTTACTCTCAGTTGGTGATGCATCATTGACGCCACCCGTAAGCCCACGAGCAGTTTCCCATCTGCCGCTTTCCTTTTCTTTCTTAATTCGCGGCACGTGGTCGTCATGGATAGGGCGCGTTACGTTTTGAGGTACAAAATCTCGCGGTAGTTGCACTGGTCTTTAAAGCCCCAAATGTCGCCAAATATTGAACTGATCCGCATTTTCAAGGGCGAAGTGGTTCTAATGCGAGCAGTTTGCTCTAGTGATAGCAGCATCCAATGACAGTTTATTTCCATCGGCCATTGCGTAGGCTTGTCCTGGAAAGCGAGATGAATCCAATTTCACGGAAAAGTGTTTTTTTATGTAATGAACAGTAGTTTCTTCCACAGCTTGAAACTTGGACCAACTTTTTCTTCAAGTGTAAGCATGGAACCAGCTACTCCTATAAAGGCTAAACATGTATCTATGATACGATAGCCGCTTTTTTTCTGACGCACTACGAGTAATTTTCTATTTTAGTAACAATTATGACTCTACCAAGCCGGTTGGTCTTTTCTCCCAAATAATCGAAATTTGCCGCACGAGCTTCAAAGAATTCTCATAATACTGAAAGAATTGTCCCCACGCTAGAGGATGGAGCATGATCCAAATTCCATTTCACACCACAGCTCTTACGCGGGTCGTTGCATAAAAGCCTTCCATCGATGATGCCATAGATCTTAACTCCAAACTTCTATGAGCTACTGTCCATGTAACAAAATAACAACAAAATTTTTATCTATCGAAGGGAAAATCCTCATCAACGGAGATCACCCTGCCTGTAAAGGAAAAAAAACAGCTCTGTGCAACTGCCGTGGTGGTACTGACTTCTCCCAAAGATAGAAAGGGTCAGTGAGGGGCAGGTCGTTGCATAAGAACTTTACATCTATGATGCCATAGATGTTAACGATCTATGATCGACTGCAACCGCACACTCCGCCGGGCCGGTTGGCTTATATTTAGAGCACGAACCAAAGTTAGCGTGTTACTCAGTAGGGGATGCGGTCAATGTGACTTTACTATTTTACCTTTAAAGCGGTTGACCTCACCGTCCTGTTGACGTGTCCGATGATCCCGTCCCAGGTGCCGTTGTTGCTCTCCACACCCCAGAGGCCGTTTGGAGGCGTCGTGAAGTTCACACTGGCAACCAAAAAAATAAGTTCAGTTTATCCTGTCTTTTTTTGACACCAAATTGCATCATGGCGCAGGGTTTTGTTTTCTCGCGTCTGCTATCTACCTTTCAGTACATCTGAGATTGACCGTACAATCTTTCTTTGTTTGCTGACATTGGCAGTCCGTCACATTAACACGGGACTCTGTTGTAGTTCTTCAACATTATAGTTGATCCAATCCTGCCTCCGTTTATTGGTCCATTTTTTGCTGTGCCTGAGAGATTTACATGAACAACAAATTCAACAATATGTCCCTGCGTGATACACAGCTGTTAGCCAACAGCGTGACCTACGAATAACTATCACAAACCAAACCAAGCAGAACACGGTCACAAGGAGACAAGAGTGTCAAAATAGGGAATAAAGTCCAGGGAAGTATTGCCAGAAATTTTGGGTCAAAATCCAGTGAAATAATTATTCCCTTGTACAAAGCACTCGTGCGCCTGCATTCAGAGTTTGCTGGAAAATTGCATTCGCCACATCAGTGCAGCGACAGAGATAAAAATGAAAATAATTCAAACAAACCCAGCAAATTGATCCCAACTACGAAACATCCCTTACGAGCGTCGCTTATAAGAAGTCGGACTCGTCTCTCTTCAGTAAAGTTGACTATGAGAGCAGGTAATAGAAACATTCATGTACTATACTCGAATGGCTTAAGCGACGTGCCTGTACAACGGGAGTTTTTGACAGAGACGTTACTGATCGCCTCTGAAACTGTCGCCAAAACTCAAACATCAGCATGATCTACGCCACCAGTTCTTGCCGTACTTCATGGTGGACATTTAGAATGGACTCCCCTCCAACGTTGTCTGTGACTCGGTGTAGACACAGCCAATGCGTTTAAGAATAGTCTTGATGAGCACTGGAAGCAAAAACCCTAAGCGACATCAGACTGTAGAACTCACCACCAGTTGTTTATTCTTGCCACGAGCTTGGCAACTTCCACACAAATGCCCCCGAAGTGGCCCCCTCTCTGCATCACCAGCGGCATCACCTGCATAGGTACAATGATTTATTCTTTGGCGGAATTTGCGTGAGTCACTCGAACTTTAACCTTCAGTATACTGAATGTGAGTGTTTTATTTTTTTTTTTTTTTTGTACTTTGATCGACGTACTTTAATCCAGCTAGTTTCAAACCATGAAGTTGTTTATAACTTCAAATCCTGACTCGTTTGTATCGCGACTTGGCATGGAGTATCAGGCATTATTCTTAAACTGAAGCGGTTAAGAGACGAAAATTCAGCCACGCAAATCAGGATTAAGTTTAGGCTAGCTTAAGCACAACGGTATGCCTTACGATTACTGACGGTAACTATATATAGTCCAGGTCTCTACTGTGGAACGAAAGCCCAAGATTGAAGTCTCGCACAAGTTAGAGCAATGTGGGTAAGATTTTCTCAATTTCCAGATTCTAAAACTTCTTGACTCAACTCACGGCGCCCGAAACTTGTCGCTACTTTGCCCTTACAGATGTCTTGTTAGGTTAATCTCACAATTAGCTAACTAGCATATTTAGTTCTCGCCATTCCACATAATACTGTTTTTAAAAAATAAACAAATACATCTGGTTCTGGTTACATGCAAGTTCGTTGTGTGCGAAATTCGCTCTTATGCCAATGGACAACTGTGGCCACTGATTCTCTCCGTACAAGAAAATTCGCTTCTATACGTTTTGCGAGTTGTAGGCAGGAGGCAAGGTCACAAAACAGTGTCTTTTTTATATTGACATTATTTTCTCATATAGATTGTGGTAATATACCATTACTGTTGTACCTTAAATGTTCAATAGTGTAGAATTTAGTACTTAAATAAATGAAGAGAACGATGATATTCTCCATAAACATGAATATTTCGAAAAAAAAAATGCTTTAGAATAGTTAGATTTACTGTACGTATATTACAGCTGTATGATTGGTGACGAAATATTTCGGGTAAAATGTAGCAGTTGTTTGCTAAATAAAGTAATCATATATTGTCTTCATGCTTTATGTTAAAAGACTGTACTTCGGCGAAAATATACTATAGACCAAAGTCCACGTGTAGAAATTTTTACTCTATGTACTGCATACGCTCCAATTAACCATTCTACATAGAACATTACTTTTTTGGATACTTTGTACTCCATTAGTTTTTCGAGGAATCTTGAAATGTTTTATGTCTTTCGGTAATTAGCAGGGCCAACTAGTGGGCTAAAGAAGTTTAGTAACTTGCTAAATCATGGTCGCAAACTGCGGCACCATAGAAGACACCTAGCGGAGTGACTCCACACACGTGGGGTGACGTGAGCAACGTTTCCTGGACTTCTTCCGAAGACTCTCAAGGTAGGTAAGGTACCCCTCAAGGTAAATCAATTGAATGAGTTAGACTCTGAATATTAGTTGAAGATTGACCCGATTTGAATATCAAAAGAATAAGTATCTTGTTTAAGGCCAAATTAAGAAGCGGGGTGCCCAAGCGGCCGGACCCTGGTCCGTAATGCAAGAGAAAGCATCCGACTCATGTAGACAGTAAATTTTAACCCTTATGAAATTATATTTTTAACCTAGAAACTGCCACAGTGATCCAGTGATGCACGCTTGTACTCTCCCGTCGTCAAATTCATAAAGGGACAATCATAATCAGGCACTGGACATTCTCCTTTCCCACTATAGAGCGTATTTACCGATGCTCCAGCTAATTGATGCCCTTAAATACAGTAAAATCCGTGTCTTTTAAGCTATCATGGACTGGATTTTGTGAATAAAATAATTCACAAAACGGCTGCATAGTAATCAGTCAGTAGTCAACGGAACATTTGAAAGCTACAGTTGCTTTCAGTTGGAGGTTAAGAGCAACTGAGTGAACTGATGCAGAGCTGACACATGCAGCAGGTCGAGCGTCAGGAGCGTTATTCGAGATCAGTGTTGAAATGCATTGTTATATGTAACGTTGTTCAGTTTAATTACTGGTCTAATGTTGCTTCACGATAATGCACGGTCTCACTCCTCTCCAGCCATACAGTCCATAAGCTGCTAAGCTTCAATTACGAAAGATTGCAACATCCTCCATACTCGTGTGATAATATCTCTCCTACTAATTATCACTCACTATTTCCAATTTTATAATGTAGTAAAACGTTCTTAATTAAAAAATATCTAAAGCATTAGAACTGTGTAGCCGCATAAAAAATTATAATTTTCTTTAAATATGTCTTGAGAAGAAGGTTGTTGGACGAAGGTGAAGATAAGCAAAGTTGACATTTTGAACAAATAAATCAGTATATGGTACTTAAAGATTCTATTTTTTCCATTTACAACTTTTAATGTGTCACAACCAACTATAGAAACGGTAAGCAATGCAACTATTTTTCTGAATGCTGTTTTCACTGATAAAATGAATACATGACAACATTGCACCCACCTCACTCACGGTGACCTGCAGACAGCCTCCGGCACCCCCAGGACCCATCAGAATGAGGTGTTACTCCTTTAATGTCTTTATTGTAAGGGAACCACTGACTCCGTCTGAGTGATATGAAAGGAGGAAATGATTGCTTCAAATTTGTTACTGAAGCAGCGAAGGCGGGTGAGGCATGCTTCTAATAGTCTTGGTTTAAAGTTATTCAGTAACAAGCATGAGGATCACAATGGTTGTGAAGTGAGGCGAGGATGTGCACTTTTTATAGAGCAGAGGGAAGCCCCAAACTTTGAGCACGTCTACTAGACTTCATGTGGAGTGAAAAATGAACGCTCAATGATCTAATCAATGCCTTACTAACAAATGATGGCGTGGTTCCTTTGCTGATCTTCTGCCCAATTTGCATATTGTGAGCTGAGAACAAATAAAGGTCTTGTAGGATAAAGAAACGAAGTTCAGTTTTAGCGCTACAACTAAATCTACTTCAGAAGTTTTCAATGATTATATTTCATATTTGACGAGCATAAAAGAGCGAAATGAATGAAGGGAGCGGGACATTGTTGAGGTGCGGTAAATTACTTTTGCCATTATTTAATGACGACGCGAACTAGAATCTAACAGCACGGTTATTATTTTTATTTTTTTTATTTGCCACGCTGAAAAAAAAAAGAATTTACTATAAGCTGCAGAAATTCTTTCCAAAGTGTCGAATCGAACGCACTAGTGTAAATGAAGCTATGGATGAGTCATAACTGATAAGATTCAACCAGAGCTTGCGAACCAAAGGCTCCCTCTGCCAAGCTTCTGTTACTAAGGATAATTATCTTCTCGGTTTGAGTCCTCGTTTTGAATAAAACTTCTGTATATATATATATATATATATATATATATATATATATATATATATATATATATATATATATATATATATATATATATATATATATATAATATATATATATANTATATATATATATATATATATATATATATATATATATATATATATATATATATATATATATATATATATATATATATATATATATAATATATATGTATAGGCAGGAGGATCAGTGATCCTTTCATGCGTGCACTTTAGAACCCCGTAAAGGTAAAGGTAAAGTCAACTTAGACCACACCCTCACCTGGGAAACCCACATGCACTGGCTTGTGCTGCGGGTATAGGCCCACTGGCCCCAGACGAGCAAGTGTAGTCGCAGTCGCCCTCGGGTTACGAACTATNGACGGAAGGAACAAATAACCCGAGACCCCCCACCCCCCTCATCTCTGAGGAAAGCAGTTCCGCCACGGCGCCGAGCATGCACACACAACTGCCGAGTCAGCACACCAAGATCTGCAAAGAGCCCATGTGCCTCACGGGGATCGAACGAGCAATACAAGGTGTTAGAGCTGAGAACGGAAGCATGCAGCTACCGTGGCATGCACTCATCCCGTGTGGTTTATTAACCTCTGCATGCACATTAGAGACCTTTGCGAGTGCAGTAACGATCTAGCGTACTGAATAGAAAGAACAAATGAAAAATCATCTATTTTCTCATATATGGATGGATCAGGCGCCCAGTACGCTGAGGTATTCATTCTTCTAAGATTGTGCATTTACACTAGAGGGCGGTCAGTGTTAACTCGTTAGAAACAATATGAGCAGCACAATGCTGGACAGACATTCTTGTTTAACAATTGCCATCCTACATATGGTAAAAGTAAAGAATATTTAGAACTAAAAATAGACATGCAGAGATTTCTCCGTGCGGAATAGAGACATCGCTGAGAAGATTTTATACAACCTGACAAATCACAGTATTCTAATTTAAGATACACGCAGATTCAAGCATTTTCAGATCTACTGAAGAAATGTTTTGCAATATGTGTTATATTTTATGATCATGGACAGAATTTCAAACTATCGTGGCGTCTCGTCAGTTAATTGTACTGCATTTATTACGCCCTGAAACTGTACCACCACTACGATGCAGAATAGTTCAAATTTAATTAATGAAGCACGTGAGCTAGAAGCTGCAGTGCGGGTGAACAGACGCTCACATCATTCAAGGCATTCTTCGATATACGACGTAGTTATCCGTTCTTGGGAGGGATCGTTGGCTGCTATTCGGTGTAGAGCGAATGGTGCCTAGATGACGAGTTGTACATGGCATTACGTGCCGTACAATATCTTAAAGAAGAAAAGATAATGTTAACGATCACCTTAAGTTGTTGTCATTATTATTGTGGGAGCGGGTTCGCTAACCTAGAGCGTCGTAAACTGAGGAACGTCTGCATCTATGGATGATGCCTCGAGCGTCCGGACACGGAAATAGTGTCCAGTAAAGAGTCCCTGCATATTTTATCTCCCTTGAATTTTTAGATTCAAGCATAGACAGCAACAGTACTTGACTCTTAGGTCCAACGCTGGCGGCCAAAAGTTAGCAACAGAAAAAAGGGATTTCCTCAAGAGCTATTCTTTTCCTCCTATCTAATACTGAAGAAAAAAATTCCAAGTTACCCAATATTTTTCTTGCGGAGAAGGTATCTTGGATACGGCGGGAACGCATTTGGGCGCTTGCTTGCATGACCGTGTCTGGACATGTTCATAATAGCTCTTGAGAAAATCCCATTTTTCCCATTTTGGCCGCCAGCGTCAGAGGCCACTTGGACCTAAGAGTCAAGTACTGCTGCGGTCTATGATTCAAGCAACAATCTTTTCTAGGAATAAGTTCTTTAACTGACGTAGCTCATTTGATAAATGTGAGTTACCTTGATGTTCGCCTTCACGTCCATATCGAATTATGCTGACTCTTTTTTTATATATTGTCATCGCTAGTGATCCATGCCAATAAGAAAAGATCTTAGAAAATAATTATTTGAATGAAACCCGCTTTTTTATCTCGTTGGTGGTTCAATTAAAGGCAGTGTGTCCTTACCCTACGCACATCTGCTGCTCAATTATTGACTCATTTTGAACTCTGCACAAATGCAGCTATGGTGTCAAAAGAAAGTGACAATCAGAAATTCGGTATCCGTGGCTCTGTCAAAAGGGAAATGCAAAGTTTTTACAACCTAGTTATCGGATGTGGTAAAACTGGAGGTGTAGGTATACATTTTTTCGGGTTCATTAGTTTCGCCAGCATCTTCAACTTTCCCTAATTTTCTCCTATCCATTTTCATCAGAGCGTGACAGAAAAATGGCGCAAATCAAGTAAAATACGTAAATAAATACTAAATTATACTGCAGGCATTACTATGCAGTGTTGATGAAAACTACACGTAAGGGAACCAGGAGGCAGGTCAGCCAGAATAACGAATCCATTAATAAACTAATGGCTGACTTTAACGCCTGCAGATCCGTTCAGCCGAACACGGATTCCAGTTACGATTTCCATACCTGCACAACCTGGGGATACAATACGGACTGAACTGCGCGGTAAAACACACGGACGTTTTCTGTCCAGTACGAGATCCTGAGCTCTCTATATACATGCACTGTACGCTATTACCTGTGCACAAGAAGCTATCGTTATCACTGAATGCTGACATGGACTATAGTTGGAAATTGCCCTTTGTAGTGACGATAAGTAACAGGCTACTCGGGTGCTTACTGTTCAGTTAGTTAGTTATTAGCCAAGGATCCTGTGAACGAGACATGATGACACCTCGATACAAGTACGAAGGCAGGATGAACAAGAAGTACAGGCTACTTCGTTAGAGAGACGGGTAGTCGTAAATTAAGATGAAGTTTACTGACGCCGACTATTTACTGATGCCCAACCATGAAGACAAGAATTATAGAGTTGATTGATGCAGTGCCGTGAAGACATGGAAAACATTGTTGATAGATGAAGTAGGGTGAAGACAGGGATTGCAAGCTTTACTGCTGTACTTCAGAACAAGACACAAAACAATAAAATCTTGACGGCTTCATAAATTATTTTCATCATCTCGTTCTAACTCTAATCATTTGTGAACGATACGAATAATCGTGGAATTTCTGCTAAAACTGATGTTTAGTTCAAGCACGAAAGGATTAATCTGTAAGGGCATGTTCGATTCGCTCTCTGTGAGTGAGCTACTGTTAAACAATCCGATGAATTTAAGCTTTTTAACTCATCCGATTAACTTATGCCACTTGTAAACAAATAATTCTTTATGTGGCTAAGGATTTAATCTTCGTTTAAAGTAATAAATCAAAAGCCTTTCCTTGCAATTTGCAAATTCAAGGTTTTTGACAACGTTGGATTATTGCGATCAAAACTGGTGGATTGAAGACCCCTTTCAGTTGCAACATTTGAACGCCCCCTGTGTGCACATCCTATGCCATTTCTTTACACATGCAGCAGGTTGCTGGCAGTTACTTATCGTCCGTTATTGCTTTCTTACTAAAAAATCTTCTCATGCATGATTCTGGAAATAATTAATTCCCTCGTAAATTCAAATGTCCATGCGTCAAACGAAATGTTTTCATTGTATGAGATGAATGAGGCGCTCAATGTCAAGGCCATGTCGCAAATTAGCTATTGATTATCCGTCGGTCGCACATTCAGTATCTCACCAATTCCTGTGAGATGCATGAAGCGCATGATGGTAAGCGCAAAGTCTCAACAGCTGGTTACTGCCCATCTACACGTCTCAAAAATAAGATTTACGCAGTTTCTTCTTCCAGATAAAACACGTACGTTCATCACTGTAAGTCGATGCCCTGAGCTTGTATGTATTAGTTTCTTCTTGACAATGAGCTTGGCTCTCAATATTAAAGGCTTGCATAATCAAGTAACTGGCTGTGATTCATGGTCATTCCGTCCCATCCGTACATGACAAATTTATGACATTGTATTTTTATTCACAAACACCTTTGCATACCTCAGCCGACAGCGAGCTTTTAAATCCTTACAATCCTTTACTTTTCAGACTAGTAGTCCGCAGCCAGCCACTCTTCTGCCCTTTACTTATAAAATAAGAAAATTTTGAGCTAGCAGAGACCTGTGAAAATTTCATAGAACAGAAATGTCATTCTTCTTCTTTAATGCCTGAACCTGCAACATGGCTACGAATTCCGAAAATCTATTCCCAGCAAGGAGGGTTAATAGAAGGAGGAAATACAGACGCATTTTGCTTTATTGGCCATGAGCTTTCTTTGTTCTTCGATGGCTGCTCTTTTACCACCAATCACAGGCTCCCAGCTATCCCTTCCCACCAATAACAGGCTTCAAGTCGTTCCTACAGCCAATCATCGTGTCAGCCAGACTTCAGCCTTGACAGAAAAATCAACATCCGATCTCTGTAGCCCTTACTTCCTCCTTCTTTTAAAACTCCTCGATTCCCGGAGCCTGTACGTCAATGACCGGTGAGCAGCAGCAGCTTAAAAACGACTCTTCTCGATACCGTATCAGTGATACTCTTCTATCTAACACTGATAGTGTAACATACTGACGAACAACTGGAGAGTTCGACGAATGGAACCACAAACAGAATAAATTTATAAATTGGGAAGACTATGAAAACAATTAGGTAAGATCAGAAAGCAAAGAATGCAACGGGAGGACTCAATAGGACTAAAATAAACCTTAGCACGCGTGACCGCACTTAATTAGTAACTTTACATCACGTCGACGAGTTGAAGTATTTAAGTGTGGGACCTCATGCCTTCGTATGTTGTTTTCTTGAACATATCACCGCATTTTATTATTTATTTTATTCAATCTGCCGCTCATGACTGGCTAACTACTTGAGCTGCAAACTACTGTAAATTGTTGTCGCCAAGTACAGAAAGTTCGAGCAATAGACTAACTGTTACTGTGGTTTCTCTCGCGTACAGGATTGGCTCTGATGGTGTTTATATTTATTGGTAAGGAATAAAATATTCTGTGAAGAGCACTGTGAACTGAATGTGAAATGTAAATAAGGCTTCAATCAAGAAAAATAAGTTAAATCAGGTCGCCAGAAGGGAACAAATTCGGCGCTAGTGCTGTGAACGTTTCCACCAGCATGCACTGCAACTTTCTATAGTTAATTACTAAATTAGTATATATTATCTTAATTTATTTATACGTTAAAGATGAATTTCGCAATTTAAGACGATTTTTCTGGCTAAATTAGTTAAAATACTCCTAGGCTGCTCCGCCATAGATTCGTCGATGATGACGTCACTTTTTGGTGCTAATTTCTCGTGAGTCCTCCCGTTACGCTCTTTACTTCCTGGGTAAGATATTATGAAACTCACTTCATGTATTCCTTTCCAATTCGACTGATTTTTCACAAAGCAAAAGAATACCTGTGGCAACAGTTCCCACCAATTCAGGATATTTTCAAGTTTAATGCTCCCGAAGGAAATAGCTGGTGAAAGCCTGATTTGAATGCACCTTGACTGATGAAGGAGTGGATAGTGCCAAAGGCAGTATAATGTTATGCAATATATTTTAGCCGCACAGTAAGCTAGCAGCTACTATCAGTTGTTAAAAGTAAGTTAAACTTTATTTGGCTAGAAGGTCGCAGGTCACAGCTCCAAATTTATGGCTGAAAAGCTTATGGCCTCAAATCTTCTGTAAATAAGGTTGCACTGCCAGTAGGCATATTAGGCTACGAAAAAAGGCCCCTATCAAAAGTTCAAAATACAAATGTCAATACTTCAACAAACTAGTTGTAAAACTCCTTAGTAATTATCTTATTCAGTAGCTAATTATTGTTTTCTAATTAAGAAATATTGTATGGTAATAACACTCCAATATATATTAATTACTTAACTGCAAATAATGCTCTCTGTTAGTACGAGTACTACTTTGTTGCAATTCATACTTTTTGTCATTGTTCTGGAGCGGTTACACAAAGTGGCTGCTGATCTTGAGAGAAGTGAGAAGAAAGAATTTTCTTATGTGAGCCACAGCTCACTCGGATGTTGCTTACCCGGGTGGCATAGAATAGGTATTTTATGTATTAACTAAGTAGTGTTGGCCCATTTGTAATTTCGTGTCATTTTTATGGTAAAAGCAAAAATTCACTTGATTTTGAATGAAGATAACATGAAGTTGGAAAAAAATTAAGGTGCCATGTTTTATTTCACTTTTAAGGGTCCCAATCCAAGATGGCCGCCAAAATGGCCGCTGTTTGGCAATAATTCAATTTCTTCGCTTGTAAACAAATAAACGTAGAAGAAGAGTATCTAAATATAGGTTTTTTGACATAAGCAAAGCAACAGAATCATAAAATTTAGGCTAAAGTTGGGATTTATAAGCCTAATTTCAAGATGACGTCCAAAAAAGCACCTGTATACACTAAATTCTAACTATTTTGACCCCGTAGTCCATAAAATAACATTCAAAATAATTGTTCAAAGACCATATCTATTCGATTATCAACCGCGAACGAAGTAAGAGACACGATAATGTTTTCGTTGAAGAATTAAGTGGATATATAATATATATATAAAGTGATCACTAAGTCGACACCGTAGGATATTCCTTTAATTACAGGGCGAAATCCAACTTTTAAGGCTACAGGGTCGAGTGCCCCTTATGTAAATATTTCATTAAACGGGTCTGAAATCCTTTTCCGTATACTAAAACCAGGTTAAAAATAACTCTACGGTTGCCTTCCGCAATCTTCTGGATAGTAATATGCGTTTTGGTTCTCGCCACCCACCACCACTCTAGTCCATCAGCCCTTCCAACGAGCTCTAGGGGTTAGGGCGAGAACCTTGTAGGTTAGGAAGGCAGGGACTGGTCTGTCTAGTGTTTTTAAGTGTATTAGAACGATAAGGAAATAGTTTTGTAACCCCCCTCCACTCAAAGTCTGGCTACGGTCCTGATTACGCCATAAGGCGTTCTACTTAGCTGCATTACTCGTAAGAGATCATCTTGGTTCGCATAAAAAGCAGAAATTTTCGAATGGAGAATGTGATTGTATTATTGTAAATATTGAAAAACTTAGATTGATATACGTCGTGTGCTATCGACCGCCAAAATGTACCACCGAAAAATTTGCCGAAATGTTGAAAGTAATCAACATGCATTGCAAAGAAGTTCCGAGTAAGTATCAATTGTATATAACTGGTGATTTCAACTTCCCATTCTTAAAATGGCTAACGACAGACTTGCCGGACGAAACTGGAAGCTTCGTACTATCCAGAAATTCAACGGCCACTAGAGATGAAAAGGATCAGGCCCTCTCTCTAGTACGCATCATGGATGAATTTTCACTGTCCCAAATGATCTCTTCACCTACGAGAAATGAAAATGTTTTAGACCTTCTCTTCGTAGATAACACACAATTGAATAAAAATATTAAAATCCAGGATACAACATTATCTGATCATAGGCTTATTGAAATAACGACTCAGCTTGGCGAATGCGATTCTCATAGACAGCAGAAAAATTGCAAATAAACTCTATTCCCAGTCTACGGGAATTGAACGTACACGATAAAGGGATAAATTGGGACGGCTTGAATGCAGAACTGCAGTCAGTAAACTGGGACGTACTACTAAATAACTCGATAGAAAATGAAAGCATCAATGAGATATTCGAAA
>LQNS02000210.1:281863-291999 GCA_001587735.2 Parhyale hawaiensis
TCTGTAACGTGATTGAGAAATTTTGGAAAAAGAGAAAACTAAGTGGCTAATGTATGAAGATGATTCTATGAAAAATATTTTATGTCTTTGGAAGCTCCTGATTGCCGATTGGCAAGCCGATTTGACAAGCTCAAAATAATGTTATATGCTCGGTGTCTAGAGAATTGATGCACAGGTAAAGAAGTTCTGTAACGTGATTGAGAAATTTTGGAAAAAGAGAAAACTAAGTGGCTAATGTATGAAGATGATTCTATGAAAAATATTTTATGTCTTTGGAAGCTCCTGATTGCCGATTGGCAAGCATAGAGTTGTCAGAGTTGTCAGAGGCCTAAGGATAAGAAAAAGATAGTTTAAAAAATTGATCATTACAACATTTCAGAAGATAATGGTTCATGTTAACTGCAAGGCATTGGTGACGACTGATGCTTGTTTGATGAACATTATTCATTGTCAATCATTGAACACAAGACCCATGGAATTAGCAACTTCAATACGCCTGACATTAATTTTGCATTGAATGTTCTTCAAGAGACGGCAACAGATTATGACGGTGATATCACTTGCTAAGAAAATGAGAAAAAATGAGTTCATGCCATGATTAGGATATTATATATAAGATACCTGTTACCCACCTGTACACCTGATAGTACCAGTTTACTGCAAAACTTAGGAAACTACAAAAGTGGTCATCCGATGTTTACATACATACCTGCAAAATGATAAGGGTTAGATGACAACTAAACGGCGAGAATGACTCCAATGTAGTGCCCATACTGTTTTATGCGCTTCACTGATGCTGTTAGCACATACAGTATATATGTAATTTCAACCAGTTCATTTTCTTCAGTCTCCCAAAATACAAAAATTTTCTGTTAATAATGAGGTAAGTCTACGGGAGTTACACCGACAATATGGCTTTCTGGTTTGGGTGCCACTAACATGAAGGAAATGAAAACACTGCTGATTGTGGCCCTATGCCAAGAACATATTATTGCACACCTTCAAATTTTCCGACCTGTAGATTTTTTTTTTAAGACTCTCCGATCAGTGGTCCTGATCTAAGCAGCCTTTGCGACCAATGCCGTGCGGCCATTACAGTAATTCCAATGAGTGTCTAATGTAGCTGGTCAGCAGGGCCGCAAATTCGTATTGCCTTTTAAATAAAAAAAGCGCAGCCAGGGGTCAAAACATAGGGCCTGAAATTGGATAAATTGTCTCTAGTCGCAATGCTTCCAAGATCAGGGCTGTACGGAGGGCGAGCAAATCTAGAAATGAGAGATTAAAGTCACAGGGCCGCAGCCAGCTCTAGCAATCAACCCATTAATCCACAATCCACATTAAATAACCATGAGAATCGTTTGATTTCTATGATAAACTAAAATCTAATTTGGGCGTTAATGGCCTTAGAGTAGGCTAATTCGTCATGAAATAAATGTTCGTGTCAGTAAAAACTCCTGATTCTTTTAGAATATGATATAAACACAAGAAAAAAATAGGGTACCATTTTTTTTCTCCGGCTTTAAAGCCTTGAAATCTAAGATGGCTGCCATGATACAAAAACGGCTTAATTTGGACACTGCGATTGACATAAATCAGGCTCCAGTGTGTGAGTGTGCCAGCATATATTACTTGTGAAGCTAATGAAAAAACCAGTTTTAAATTAGGTATGAAATTACGTAAATTATATTCTAAAAAAATAAGTATAAATTAGTTTAGCGACACTAAACACCTAAACAACAGGTACCGTACGACATTGATGCTGGCTTTTTTAGAACTTTGAGTTCAGCTGAATACTCTTCGTATGGCGGTGCAGACGAGAGTCGGAACACGAGAACGTTGCGTGTTCTTCGAACAAAAGTTTCTGTGGACGTGACACAGCTTAAGCGTATTCACTCATATCGCTTAAAAATACATGTGCTTGTGAATTGAAACTCATTCAAGATTAAGTGACACATTCAAAGCTGTGCAAATGACATGTTATGTAATGGAAAAACTGCTGTTGTAGCTCAGATTTTTTAGACTAAAAAATTCGACAAGTCGAAGCTGCTTCCTAGGCAACGTAATCGGGGAAGTAAGGAAAACGTTTTTGTTTTCCGAGCGGGATTTACTTGCATCAGAGGTCGAGAGAAAACTAAGGCTTTCTTTTTAAACCTACAGGGACACTAAAGCTCGTCAAGCAACAAAACAGATTGATTGATTGATTGATTAATTAATCAACCTATTAGTGCTGGATGTACTATTTATACAACCTATATAGTATGTATTTGTTACTTTCTATACTGTGACAAGGAATGGAAATTTTCTGTCAAGTGGTAGTATAGTTTCTGTCGGTATAGGAATGAACGTATTTGATACTACTGTGATTTCAGAGAATCGCACAAACGTGATAGAATTGCCAATTTGTCACAAGATTATCACTGGCAACATGAGTGCGAAAAGGCAAGTGAGTTTTATACACTACTTATTTTTACGATTTCTACGGGGAAAGTCTGTACTTATTGAAATATCCGTAAGATAATAATGTTGTTGTGTATGCATACTGTTCAGTGAAATAGATGCGAATTGCCAATCAAGATGAATTTAAATTTCATCTACTCTATATAATATATACAGTAGGTTCGGCAGGTACTACTTCATTGTGTTGCATCATCTGCTACTTCCATAAAACAAAGTTGTTTATTGAGCATTTTGCGACATATTTGAGTATTATTACTGTTCAGTATCGTTTGCCATTCATGGGAAAGAGTGGTTTGACTTATTAAATATATAATTTTACCATACGGCAGCATTGGTCAATGTATCCAGAAAAATAGGGCGGCAAATCTTGCAAAGTCTCTCACTGCCGTAGTTTTTAACGTAAAAGTTAAAATTTTGCATTAAGGTTCGTATATATATGGGTCAAAAGCAAACTAAACTTCATCAATTGATTTTTAAGGTAAGAAGGGCTCGCAGACTCCTGGTCAGATTTGCAGAATGAACTATGAGTATTCACGCTCGCTTGTATTACAAATAGTACAAAACATACAGGGCGTATCTGAATTAGGGGTAAAATGAAGCTAAATAAAGAAACACTCAACACAGACTAATTTTCACGAGTGACAAAATCTGGAAACTCCACATGGGTAACAACTTAAGTCCCTGTGATAACTAGTAGTTGGCTTTTGTGCTTTAGACAAACTTGAATGAAGAGTTTGAGTAATAGTATTTCATCATCTACTTTATCGAAGGCTTTGGTAAAATCTAAATATATTACGTCCACATTTTTGCTTTGGCATAGTAGGTCTAGAATAGAGTCATAATGCTCAAACAACTGCGAAGTGGTTGAACGTTCATGGCGAAAGCCATGTTGCTTTGACGTAAGCAAGTTATTGCTCCCCAAATGATGTACAAGGTGTTTCCTAAAGACCCTTTCAAACGTCTTCACTACGTGGCTAGTGTTAGGGAGACATGTGTAAACTTGGCTGGATTCAAGCTATTTCCAGCTTGAGGAATAGGTGAAATAATTGCGTGCTTGTAGGTGAGTGAAACTACAGATTGCCCTCCGTTTAGGTAAAGAACAGGGACCAGTGCTATTGATCTAACCTGAGAATGATCTTGCATGAGAGGACAATCCACCGTTAATAAGAGTTTTCTTTGGCAGGCATTGGCTTAACAGAAAAGCTATTTTATGAAATACTACTGTACTAGGAATAGCTGCTCTGTATTTCTCTATTTGATCTTATGCATTCTTGATGTTACTCACTGGGCTATAATGCAATTCCAGATCTCTATAGCTACTTGTAACAGTGTTTAGCCATCAATTTTATTTTTTTTCTATAACCCCTATAAGCCTAGCTTCATTTTAAGGGGACCTATAAAAAAAACTTCCTTATTGGCCCGATTTGAATGAAACTTGGTGCACATATGTAATATCGAAATATAACGTCATTTGACTCCCGTACTTTTCCCCATTATCGCCATAGAAAATGAGTTAATAAAAAATAAAAAAAACTGCTCTTTTTTGCATAACTAGTTTTCTATGTCGAAAGTGGGAAAAGTACATGAGCCAAACCCCCCATTTTCTTTCGATTTTATGTATTTCTTCCAAGTTTCATGAAGATCGGGCGAGTAATAAAAAAGTTTTTGAAGTAGAAAATTAAGTGTTACAAAAAACCTCACTCTCAGCCCCCACTTAGGGTTACACTGGCATTCTGTCCCCTTAAGATTTAAGGATTTTGATCACAGCATTCCGTCGTCCATTTTCATTGGTTCTTTTCATAATTGGGGCCATTATCTGCTGCTTAAATAACTAGTTGTGCAGAAATAAACAAACAAGTGCTGCAAATTGAGACATCACCTCGTCACCTAAAATTAGGGAGCTCTGGGGCGTGTTGCAATCAGACGCCGGCGTTAGCCTCGCAGTGTTACACGAGAAGCAGTGAATGCGACGTGCGATCTTAGCGCCCCAACAAAGTGTTGCGGATTTTCGGCAAGTTTGAAGATATACATTTCTGGCGGAGCCTTATTTTGGCGGTATTTTAGGATAAAGAGTTAAGAAACCTACACAAAAGTGCTTCACATCATCACATGCTATCATTCAAGCAATATATGGCAGTCATACATTTTGTAATAATAATTATCGAGTATCATAGTCAATGTTTGTAAACAAAGACAGTGTTACCCCACTTGTACCCCTAAAATTTAGGAGGGTTGTTGTCGGTATCACCCGGTGTTATACAACCTGTGTCGCATTAAAGGTTGGTGTAGCACATGTGACATCGAAAGCCTGATTGCAACACGCCTCTAGCAACCACATGTTCCAATATTTTTTCTGTGTTCGACCTTGCTTGAGTTGTTAACCTACATGGAATTAAGGTATCAGAAATAATTCGACCTTGGAAAATATGACCTCTGAGGAATTGACATTGCTGGAGGGCTGCCTATCAGTCATCCATCGATTTTCGCCACTTAAGGTATAGTGGGTAAGAGATGCTTAGCTTGCACATCTTAAGAATATTTGCAGGCACATCATCCGGTCCCGCTGAACTGTTGCCGCTAAGTTCGTAAATGGCTACTTTAATGCTTAGGATTGTGAACTCGAAGTCCGTTAGGTAGTTTGTAGTGAAATCAATTCCTGGGATTTCAGGATTTGGAATTTTGTCACTAAAGACTTTTTGATATTGACGGCTTAGTATTTCGCTCATTTCCCGGTCATCCTCAACAATAGATCCTGTATCATTCACCAGCGGCCCGATTTTCGATTTTACCGAAGAATGGTGTAATGCATAGGCCAAAAAATATTTGCTATTACTTTTTATGTCTTCCATGGATTTCTTTCCTTTTTCTTGTTTTTCTTCATCGTGTAATCTTGCAAGCTGACGTTCTATCTCATCTAGCTTTTTTTTTTTTGCACTCGGTGTGTCGTTGTAGTTACTTCGTTGATTACTGGTATTTGATGAGTTTTACCCGTTTCTTAAGTAGTCCTTTACGGAATTTGTGATGTCAACTCTATTTAATTTTCTTTTTGCCGCGCTAAGGTACTTCATGCACTTTTCCAATAAAATGTTTTCGAATATCTCATTGATGCTTTCATTTTCTATCGAGTTATTTAGTAGTACGTCCCAGTTTACTGACTGCAGTTCTGCATTCAAGCCGTCCCAATTTATCCCTTTATCGTGTACGTTCAATTCCCGTAGACTGGAAATAGAGTTTATTTGTAATTTTTCGGCAGTCTATGAGAATCGCATTCGCCAAGCTGAGTCGTTATTTCAATAAGCCTATGATCAGATAATGTTGTATCCTGGATTTTAATATTTTTAATCAATTGTGTGTTATCCACGAAGAGAGGGTATAAGACATTTTCATTTTTCGTAGGTGAAGAGATCATTTGGGACAGTGAAAATTCATTCATCCGCACTAGAGAGAGGGCCTGATCCTTTTCATCTCTAGTGGCCGTTGAATTTCTGGATAGTACGAAGCTTCCATTTTCGTCTGGCAAGTCTGTCGTTAGCCATTTTAAGAAGGGGAAGTTGAAATCACCAGTTATATACAATTGATACTTACGCGGAACTTCTTTGCAATGCATGTTGATTACTTGCAACATTTCGGCAAATTTTTCGGTGGTACATTTTGGCGGTCGAGAGCACACGACGTATATCAATTTAAGTTCTTCAATATTAACAATAATGCAATCACATTCTCCATTCGAAAATTTCTGCTTTTTATGTGAACCAAGATGATCTCTTACGTGTAATGCAGCTAAGTAGAACGTCTTATGACGTAATCAGGACCGTAGCCAGACTTTGATTGGAGGGGGGTTACAAAACTATTTCCTTATCTTTCGACGACCCGGAGGGCTACTCAGTATTGCCACCGTAGGTCTGGAGGCCGTTCTTGTCCTCCTGGATATTTTGCTTTTTACAGTGCCTCAGGTGCATCTTAGACCATTTTATAGCAGTAAATATAGTCTTGTTGAACTGTCGATGAATAAATTTGCACATTTATAACCTGTTGCCTAAAAGTTCTCACACCCTTTTTAATTTGATAAAAAGTTGAATAAACCATACATTTATTACATATTAAACCGAAATTTTCACAGTATGATGACCTAGTTATATTATACAAAACTAAGACGAATAAGCTCTCTGACTCTCCAGAACCCTCTCGAGCCGGTTGCGGAAGCGGCCGCTGAGGCGCTTGATGAAGATGTCGTTCATGTGCCTTCAGCTCTTCTTGATGGCCTTCTTAAGATTGCCCATGTTGATGTGGCTCTCAGCGTTGACCTCCCTGACCATTTGCGACCAGATGGCGCAGTTTAGGGGGTTCAGGGCGGGCGAGGAGAGAGGCCACATGGAAGGTGGCCAGAAATGTATCCCCTCCAAGGTCAAGAATGCCTGCATGGACTTGGCTTTGTAAGAGGAGGTGCAGTCATGCTGGAAAACATAACAACCAGGGGGTAATTCTTCCTTAGTCAAGGCATGATATCCATTTTCAGCACGTTCTCACTACGACGTTAGCCTTCTTGTTCTTGGATATGAAGATCGTCAAACACTTCTTGCCGTTGCTGGCTACGATGTCGAGGACCATCATCTTCGCAGGGTTCTTGAACACTGAGTTGAACTTGACCTTTGGGTGGGTTTACCAAGCTCACGGGAAAAGTCAGAGATCTATCTGTCATTTTGCCTGTTGACCAAGGCGTCCATGACGAAGAGCTTCTCGTCTGAGAAAATTCGCTCCTTCTTGGAGTTGACCGAGTTCTTTATCCTGTTCTTCAAGGCCCACGTACGCTCCAACCTCCTCTCAGCATTCTTATAAACTCTCTGCACGTATCTAATCTTCGAGCTCTTTGACGACAAGTCCTTCTTAATAATTCTCTGGCCCGACTGGCGGCTTATCCCGACTGATACCTTCGAGATTGTGGTACTCGGGTGCTCGTTGATCAAGTTTCGCGCTTCCTAGCTTGATGTTGGCCATCGTCCTCACTGACCTTGACCTTCCAATTTTTGACTTCGTATCAAGACCCTCGCCAGCTTTAATCAACCGCTTGACATTCATGACGGTAGACTTGGAAACCTGTAGGTCCCTCACAACGTCGACGACCCTCTTGTCAGCTTGCACTAACTTAAAGATGGCCAAGCGGACATTTTTGAGCCAGCTGTACATCTTATATCGTAGTGATAACCAAAGCGAATATTCCGTGAAAGTTCCAACTTTAATCTGAGAAAAATAAGAATTAGCGGCGATTAATTACAAGGTGAGAGAATTATTGGGCAACAGTTTAATTATTCAGCTGTGTCAAATAGCTACCAACTGTCAGTGTCAGACTTTTTGTAACATGCTAGTCCAGGTATCATTTCATTTAACAATGCACGAAAAGACCAAATGTCAATCAGATAATTTTTAACAGTCAAGTCCTAATGGGGGGGGGGGGGAGGTTGTGACAGACACCCAAAATCCCCTCTCTGGCTACAGCGCTGGTAATGGAAAGCTGATACTATAGTTTTTTTTTTTGATAAAACACATCAAGGGCAGCCAACCAGACTCTTTGCAAAAAATTATAAACATAGCTGTTTTGGGTTAACAGGAAAATATATATACAGACAAATATATATCGAGTTAAATTTTCGTCGAAAACATTATCACCTCTCTCACTCCATACGCGGGTGGTAACAAGTACTATCCACAGATGTCAAACAAGCCCTGTTAGCTGGTGCTGTCGCCAAAGCTGCTAAAATCCTGAGAAAAGACATTGCAAATGCACCTCCGTGGTAATTTCAAGGAACATTTGATAATACTGAACCACCGGCTTTGCCCCATCTTTTCTGCAAACATGCTATTCCAGGTTTCCATTAAGTTAAAACTGCCAATAGGGATTTGTTCATAAATAATGTGTACCAACCCGACGAACAATTCGCCGCAGGATCTAATGGGCCCCATACACGCTCAGGCGGCCTGTCCGGCCCCCTGAGCAAGCGGCCGGACAGGCCACCTGTGTCACCCACACTCTATTCAGTCCACCTCACACCTAATCTCAGCTCGACTCTCTGAGACACCGTCGAGTCAACAACTGTACATCATGGCCTCCCCCTAGATGGAGACAAATTAGATTTACTTGTGTTATGATATAAATTAACAGAAAAGGCTTAAAAGCAAACTGAAATGTGAAATATAAATTACATATATAGTACTTCATGAAAGTGCGATTAAGAAAAGTTTGTTTTATGATGATATGCGGATATTTTTATCTGACTTCATAGAGGACAAAACTTTCTGGTACTCTTTCCTAAAGGAGCTCCTCATGTTGTTGATTTTTCGTGACTAGCTCTCTGGTTGCATCACCATCCTTCTCTTTCAATTTCTCAACAAGCATGTCATAGGCTGTATTTTTCTTTCTTTATCGCTATAATCTTTTTACTTTACTTTCCACAGGCGGGGATTGTCCTTATAAATTTCGATAAATCAGTCAAACTTGACTGATCAGTAGTGCAGCTGGTGTTGTGTGCGACATACACGTTGACGCTGTGCTGTCCAGATCCCCATCACAGTTCACTTACTATTGAAGTTATGTCAGAATTGAGTGTTTGCACCAAACCCATGAAACGTTCCAAATTGTAACGTCACAATTGCGTCACGCCATTGTGGAAATACCAAAAAGTCATCGCTGTAACAACTGCGTGATGCACTTTTGACGTGAAAATTCTGAACACTTCAGGGGCTTGTTGCAAACACTCAAATTTAAAAAAAACTACAGTATTTTCTGTAAATAAACTGTCATCCACACTGACACGTGCGGCCAGCAGGCCGCCTATTGTGTCCACACACACTGAAACCGACCTGGCCGGATATTGGCCGGATGGCAAAAATCTGACAGTGCCTGGTTCGCTCAGGCCGACGTCAGGCGGCCTGCGCAGGTCGCCTGAACGCCCCACACACGCTCAGTTTGGCCTGAACAGTCCTGTTATGCTCAGGCGGCCGGACAGGCCGCCTGAGCGTGAGTTGGGCCCTTAAAACAGCATTTTGGGTTCTGGGCGGCGCCGCGGCTGCCTCAAATGTTGCTCGGGAAGTGAACGATACATTACTTTTACTAGAACACCTCGTGGCGTAAGACCTTCCCCTGCAGTAGGGAGCAAATTCAACGGCGTCTTTATTGATGGCCAGCTAATCCTAGATATTTTTATCATTGGTCACATCTAAGTCAACGCACCTCACTCTATACAAAATATTATAAAGACCGCGCAATTCTTGCCTCTCTTCGGGTGGAGCTAAAGATTCAACTCTGTCGTTTCTTAAGGTCAGCTAAGTCAAAATTCTTGCTACTTTTCGCATCTTAGACAACCCACTTGACTGCCTAAAAAATTATTATGACTCATTTCCTCCTGTCTCTTTTTGGTTGGACTGTTAACAAAATTCATTGCCGTCATTTATGTAGGTTAGCTAATTTCACTTTGTTGGCGTAGGTCACATCTAGGTGCACCCTTCAGACTCTGTAAAAAATTATGAATATTGCTCTACTCATTCTAGCACTTTTTGGGTATCACACAAATATATTTACAACTAGAGCACTCTGAGAGCGCATACCTCCGCCAAGTGAGCCAACGGTAGCAAAAATTCAAATTGGCTCTGAAACCATAATTTTCTTTGTATAAACTCCAAAATCT